>JAQQZY010000014.1:9539577-9552620 GCA_030068375.1 Ostorhinchus rueppellii | reverse complement strand
TTCAAATGATGAGCCTATCATCAAGCTCTGCAGAAGCCTGATAACGACCGTCAGGTGTGCTGGAAAATGGAAACATCCAAAACATGCAGGATAGTAGCTCTCGAGGACCAGGATTGGGCACGCCTGTATTAATGTTTTTCTTGCAGTATATCATGGTCAGCAGCACAGACATAGTTGGTGATGATGCTTTTATTGTTGCCAAACATCTGGTCATGGTTCTACAGTTTTGTCACCTACCTGTCCAAGAAACAGCCCTAAATTGTAGTCACGCATAACCAAATCTATTATATTGCCACATTTGAAAAAACTGAATGGGGGTCAAAAGGGGAGAGTCATTTTTATTTATTTATTTTTAAATTTAATTTGAATTGTGCCAGCATTTACAATATGCTTTTTGCACATGGAAAATGTAACTGTGCAGTTAACAAAATACAGAGTTTGTGGTAACGACTGCAATGAAACATTGCTTTGTGTGACACAGCTAAGTGGACTGCATCCCTACAAATATTTCACCTCGTTTTTTGAGAAGAAGAGACAAAATAATCACTACATATTTGCAAATCATTCTGAGGCTGCAGAGATGTCTTCAGTGAGTCTGAACAGAGTGTGGACAGACACTTTTACAATGACGTCACTGCAACTTTTGGAAGTGTAGACTATTTATGTACTTATGACACTATACATACAGTATGTAATTACCTGACAGTGTCCTCTGCCTTCTGCTACTAGAGGCAAACCAAGATCAGGGAAAATGCTACTACTACTACATCAATTAAACTGTGGGTAATGAATATTTTCACCCATATGCAGGCCTAGTTTGAGTCCAGTGTAATGAGTCGCAGCTCTACATGTGACACACATCCCCTGATGTCGTACTGTATTTATACTGGTGACATCTTAACCCACTGATTCACCGGGATGCCCTGGTTTGTTGTTTTTCTGGCAATGTGGATGTGACACTTGGCCGACACTGCTTCTGTATGTGTTCATGTGTGTTTGTGTGTGTGTGACCCCTGGCTCTGCTGTGAACGCATGCAGCCTGTGGACACTCCACAGTCCACACGGGTCCTCACATGTGAGTGTGACAGCCAGAGGTCCCAACGCATGACGCACACTTAAGCCCTCCGTGTGTGTAGTCATGTTTTACTTGTGTTAGGAGGACATACATCTGACCAGACACAGGGCCTCATAATATACATGTAAATTATATTTGGTCATTAAGAGTTGTTTTAAGGTTAAAGTAAGGGTATGTCTTCAAGTAATGAATAGTCAATGTAATGTCCCCAAAACACATTGGAACAGAACAGTAGTGTGTGAGCGTGTCTGCTGGAGGTAGATTTGGTTACCATGGTGGCTTTGTGGGTGGACTGTCTGTTTGTGATGATGTGATAAGAGAAAGAGATCAAATAAAAGCAGGATGTTGAGGAAAAATACATGGGAGGAGAAATCGAGCAACAAGATGGAGAGTAGATAGATAGATAGATAGATAGATAGATAGATTTATTGATATCTATAATTGAATGACTTCCTGTTTCGTGCTGCTAATCTGTGAATGGGCCTATTCTTAATGCAGTGTTTATGGCACCATTAAGGAATTTAACACTGCTTCTACACTCTTTCTTAGTGTTAACTCTGTGAAGAGTAAGTACGTTAACATTACCTCACAAACAACAACAAAATGGGATATAAATAGAGCAAAGCATTATAAGGTGAGAACTACACGACCTTAATCTGAAGCTTGTAACAGTGACGCTGAGCTGTGAAACTGTCAACTACAACAAGTACAACGGAGGCTAATAGAACCCCAAGCACATAATGAGGGCTATGGTAACTGTTATATCCGTGGCTGTTCATTTGTGTTCTGTTTTCTTCCTAACATGATAAGGTTAATGTCTAATGTGACATTTAGTCGAGCTATCAGTGTTGGAGTCCTAGAATAGGTTAATGTTTGTTCGTCTACACTTACAGGGTTTGGTCTTGTTGTATTACAAGTGTGCTACTAGGAGGTTGTGATATCAATAATTCTTTGTATCTCTGCTCTTTTCATCATACACTCTTCCCATTCCACCTTTTAATGCTTTAAACTGGAACAACTGAAAGAGCACATGCTATTCCAGTTTTATCCTATCGCCACTTAATTTTAGAACCCAGTTCAAAGTTCTGGTTCTGACTTTTAGGAGTTTGCAGGAGCTGTCCTCCTGGGTCAGAGACCTTCTATTTCAGAGCACAGGTGTTCGGACCCTCCAGGCTGTGGCTCCCAGACTATGGAATACACTCCACTGAGACCCTTTATATTTAGATAAGCTTGTAGTTGGAGAGGGATTTTTGTGATTTTGGTTTTCATTGTTCTTGTTCATGTCAAAAACAACAGCTGTTTTTATGCCTATGAATGGTGAGGTGTATCATATAAATAACTTTAGCCTACCCTGATTCTGTTTCAGCTGGTTCAGTCCTTATATTTGTAGTGCATAACCTCTCGTCTAAATTAGAAACTGTCCAAACTATATGAAGTTTGTACTAATCTTTATTAAACTACTTATTTATCACATTACTAACTTGACATTTATTTGCTGATGTATTTGTTTATATTATCATGACTAAAACAGTCTGGAGTTTTAATACTATAAAATGCACTTATATAGAGCTGTAGTTGACATATGTAAGTAGTTCATAGTTTACATATGGGTATTATTTAGATCCTCGCGATAAAGCAGTTTGATTTGATCTGATGATACATGTTCAGCGCCAGTTATGGACTATAGATGCCAATCTTTAATAGTTTAAAACATTTAGTTACTCAGTGAATTGGTGTCATTATTATTATTATTATTATTATTAGGTTGTCAGATGTTAAGTGTTGTATAACAACGGGAACAGTCTGTAGAATAGTTTCTGTCCTGGTCATGCCCTTTTTGGCTTTATAGTGGAGACTTATGGATGATAAGTGTCTATAGAACCTGCTGTGCACTTATATATTTATTTTTTGCTATGGACAGTTGTTTTTTCTGTCATTCTGGAAAAACTGTTGTATCAAGTCAAGCTGAGAGGAAAATCTGAAAATTCAGGGATGATGTTTTTACTCCAGGCAACATCACAGTTTTGTGGTGAAGCTGCCAAATGGGTTTTCAGACACTTTTTAGTGCAGTTGAAAGCTGGGACATTTTGGCTGCACAATCTCAGCTGGTACAAAAACTCCAATCTGAGGTTGGCCACTATCGATTCCCTCTCAGCTGTGTGGCATTAAAAGAGGCAAGTGTCAGGGAGCAGTGAGGAGAGGGAGCAAGGAGGAGAAGGAGAGTAATTAGGCTGCCAATACAGCCTGGTACCACACACCTCACACACAAACATATGCACTCACCCTAGCAGGTATCATTAGCCCACTTCTCACATCTGACGCTCCAAATCCAAGATGGCCGTCTCAGGCCTTCTCCAGGAGAACTGTTGCTAGGCAACTCCCTCCCTACTCAGCTGCACTGCGAGTGGAAGATGGCGTCTCCCCATGGACCGTGCGTGATGATGTGTGTGTGTGAGAGAGAGAGAAGAGGAAGAAGAAGCAGGAATGTTGTTATGCTGTGGTCGATCTGAGAAAAGGCCTCACACAGATATAAAACACACAGTGGAACAGCACAGATGAGCAGATTGGACCCAGATGTTCTGGGCTTTCTCTTCTGTCAGATTGTAGAAATCAGACTCTGTTATCTGTCTATCTGTGAAACAAATGTAATATTACTGCTAATTAATAATTATTTAAAGCACTATGTTACAAAGTACTTAAAATGGATCATGGACATAAGGAAGATGCAAATGATCAAATAAATTAAAAGATTCTGAAAAAATAAATGAAAAGATTTTTGGATGTTTAGTAACCTTTGAGATTAACGAGGCTAATGTTAGTTAGCATACTGCCTTACACAAATACTGACAGTAAATATTTCACCCCCAGTTTGTTGGTTATGTCCCCTTAACCTTCTCATCATCTAGACTCATGTAGCATCTGCTTTTTTCCTGTGAGATCATGTGACGTCAGATCACATGAGGTGGTATTCTCCTACTTCAGACATGATAATCTTACTGTGTTTTCCTCAGAGATTTTAGCACAAGGGGGAGGTGTGTTGTACAGAGAGAATGTTAGCATTGCTATTACTAGACTCCAGAGTTTATTTATGATTTATGTCCTTTTACAGTGATTCTTTGAAGTGTGTCAGGTCACATTAATCCACAGATGTCTGCATAATGTGTTGTCTGCATGTAGTGGCTGTATGGACATGAGCAAGTTCTCCGGGGATCTGTTTTATGTTTACTGCTCAGGTTATTATATTAGATGTTATTTACCTTTGTGTTGGATTATTAAAGCTATGACTCCATAAGCAAGTGTAGTGGGATCAGGCTGAACATGAGGCCTGTCTTCGCAAGAATATGGTGTGAAAGTAATAGAAGCTGTGTAGAAAAGGATATAAGTTGTTTTGCTGTATTTGTATAGAATAAGCCCTCCTCCACTTCAGTATTTTGGGTTTATGATGAGAAGAGGGTGGATCAAACTGAAGCACAGCAGGCTATGCTGTATACCTTCACTGGCAAGAAGCAAGATGTTGGAATTACTTACTTCCAAATCTTTAAAATTGTCTACTCCTATTTGACAGCAATTTAACCAGGCTTAACTTGACAACTAGTTTACAACCCCTGTAAAAGGCTTTTGTATAATAGTATGAAAGTTTTATGGTTAACTTTTCTCATTGCATTGGATTAATCTTATATTTGATATTTATTTTTCCAGAGTAAAATGAGGAATTCCCTTTGAGCTGGAGAAACCAGAGGTCACGTTAACCAAAAATATTCCGTCAGATGTTTTTTTTTTTTTTTTTAAAGATGATGGAAAATTCTGAGGGCCATTCATCATTATGATGGATTAAAATCCTACGGGTAATCTACCAAAGAAAGTTTTCACAACACTGGGAACAGAACCTACTCACAGGATCTCTTCTCTGTCTGTCTCTTAACCCTATTACAGTCGCCCCCTTTTTCAAACTTAATTCGCGAAAGTGGCATACCCACATTGTAAGTAGCATAGATCCCACATAGTTTTAGGTACCTGCATGTACTTGGTACCATTGGAAAGGTCTCAAATGAAAGCGGACCGTCTCCGCTTTCAAACGGTATGCGGTTTAAGCATCGTACGTGTTTGTACATGCCGTGAATCATTAATTAAAATCATAATTCATCAGAAAACAACGCCCCCTGGGGCGCACACGACCCAGTGACTGTTATTGGGTTAACAAGGCACCAAACAGTCCATAACAGCATCCTACCTGTATTATAAGTCTACAGCGCTGCAACTACGCTGAATACAGCACCACAGAGTCCTGTATTGTGTCGGGTACCTGGAGGGTAACCCACGGGGAAGAGTTAAAAAAACCAAAAAACAAAATAAGAAGAATTTTCAGGAGTAGGTGCATGGTTAAAATTAAACAAAATGCGGGCGGGTAGTGGGCAAGAAAGTGAAAAACAGAAGAAGATTCTTGGATGAAAATAATTGTCAGGACAATTAATGATGACAATCATTTGATTTGAGCGTGGTTGAGCTTTACCTACAGCCACAGATGCCATTGAGCAACACATATTAGAGATGTATTGATGGCTTGTGTTTTGGCAAAAAAGTTAAAAGTGAGTTACTGTATCGACGCGGTGTTTAATCACAGGTCAGGTCGGGTTGCAGGTCTAATGCACACCCTTCTTTCAAATGACTCACCGTTAGCTCATCTGTAGTACACCCTCTGTCCAGTCGGTGGCCAGTGTGCATATTAGTCAGTCATCATCAAGTCTGGTCTCGTTTTTTAGCTGACTCTAGCCAAAATTAGATGCTATTTCACTAGTGCAAAATGTCGGGTCTCCTTAGTTATTTTCAAAAGCCCAGTAAATGTGATGGCATTGATAAAAAACGCAATGGAAAAAAGAGGGACTGATGGGGTGGAGGATGAAGGACAAGTAAGTAATAGTGATAACGTTTATCAACCAGCAGGAACTACAGTTACTGCATCATTCAGATGTTTTTGAACATTAAATACTACTAAATAAGTCTAATTAAAAATTACATTTGAAATTACTATAATGTGTTATGACAGAATTTTTACAACCACCCAGTCTATCAAAATTAGACAATAAAAATGTGTAGCGCAACCTCTGGTAGAAACAGGCACTTTTTAATGTTTCTTACCATTTTGATTCGTTATGTCAGCACTGATTTCTTCTGTAATAACAGAGATATCTAAATGAGAGGCTGATTTGCATTAATTGTGTGAAGGTGACTCTTTTGGAGCCTTCATGTTGACAGTTCTATAAGGAAATAAGCCAATATTTGTTTGAAACTCAAATTTGTTTGGGCACAAACTCACTAATGCAACTGTGCCCTCAAGCCATGCGACCAAAAAACAATCTATTTGCAAACGGCTGATTCGGCTTTTTGGCAAATTGAGTTACAGTGTCTCCACTCAGGTGGGATGATTTCACTTATTCCAGATGAAACAACAGCCAATTCAAGTTGGCTACTGGGCTGTATACTGCTATTCGATATTAAATTTCTAAAGTGTGATTTTATTTTATTTATTTTTTAAATTTACTGTGAAATTGTAGAATAGTTGAACAACGGCTGTAACACTGACGTGCTAAGGAATCTGTGCAGAATGTATTGAGAGGACACACCTAAGCTATTTGTAGCCTACTTTGGAAAGTTGTTACTTGCAATTAATCATCCACAATACAAAAGAAGTCCCACTTGCACATGACATGTCCCAGTCCAGGCAGTTGAGACTGCCAGATTCAGATAAATGGCTAAAACACTGGGTTATTGTTTGAGTATTATATGCTAGTTATAGAGTCACAGAACTATATCAGGATATGTCATAGTGCTGTACTTGTCAGGTGTTGTAAGTTTTAACAAATCATTGTCACAAGTCTGGTATAGTTTCATACTGTCTTCCACTTACAGTTATTGTAGATCATTCATTTATCAGACAGGGGTAGTTGTTTGTTTACCTGCTTGACTAGTTTCAGCCACTTCCTGTAGCTTTTGTCAGAAGCATCACATGATGTTACTGTGACCTGTCTTATAGGCTGCTTAGGCAAGTTGGTCAGACAGCAGGGAGGGTTTACGCCCCCTGCTGTGATGACGACACATACACTTTGTCACACACCTGAGATGCAGTCCTGGAGAAGACGTCAGACATCAGGGGGTGTAAACCCTCCCTGCTGTCTGACCAACTCAGCTGAGCAACCTATAAGACATGTAACACAGTAACATCATGTGATGCTTCTGACAAAGGCTAAAGGAAGTAGCTGAAACTAGTCAAGCGGGTAAACAAACAACTACCCCTATCTGATAAATTAATGATCTACAATAAATCATTCTCACTGTCATGAATTATCAAAGGCCTCTAACCCCAGCCAATTAACTTTATTAAAATATACAAAGCCCCAGTATCGCTATATCTAAGAGGATTCAGCTCCATGAAGGGACATGGTCTTGTGAAGTCGCCTTGGGACGCCTGTGTTTTGAAAGATACACTGTCATTATAGACAGCAGACAGACAGTAAGTGTATTCAAGCCTTACTTCTAGAGTCATTTGTTTCAAGTTCAGCATCTCATGAGTTAATGTTGTAACATGATACATGTATGACTCCCTTTATTGATCACGCCTATGTGTTCTCATCTAAAATAAACACATGTATGCAAGAGACAAGGTCAGTTCAGAAAATAAGGTTCATAACTTAAATATCACTCGCACATACGTCACAGTTATAAGCTGTCCATATAATTGTATCTTAATGACGTTTCCCTCTTGGTAACTGATGGACAGGGGGTTGCCTGTTACAGAGCTATCATGCTGTGTTCAAGTAAGGTATGAAAAAATTAACAGTGGGGTTCACAGACCTCAGCTGACTCATGGGTCCTCTGATACATGACTCAGATCATTGACTTTCAAGGGACAGATGTAATAAATGGTGTGATATACTATGACACTTTCGGAATCAAAACAATAATGGTAAAAAATGGTAGAATTTTTATATACTGTACCACTTAGCACCAGTTTCACCAGCTGTATTTAACACAGATTTCATTTTAGCACAAATACTCACTGAAGCACCTCATATGGATTATTCTGCTGCTGAAAATAGGCCACAACACAATCCAAAATATAGACATATTGATTTTGGACTCTTAATGGGCTCAATTATTGACAATATGAAAAATTACATGCAAACACAGGCTTTACTCCTTAAAGAATTCACAAATGTTTGCATCTTAAAACAACACATAAATATCTGAAGCACATTCCTCTTTTTCCGTGTATCGCTAAAAAGCAAGTACCTACTGCTTATTCATCTGATTTATTCACTGTCAGAATGGATTTACTTTCTTGTTGTTGGAGTGTTAAACGTCTCTGTAGCACTCCCGTAAGGATCAATAATGAGTGAACTGGTGCAATCTAGTTTAACAGCTTTTAATGGGTCAAACAAGGCGGTATTAGCTCACATTAGCCCTGCTGCGAAGTGCTGTGATTGACAGGTGGTAGTGGTGAAAGTGAAGGGGGGTGTCAGAGGTCACCTAGGCAGCAAAACCCCTCCACAGGGGTTATAAGAAAGCTGAATGACCTCTGGCTTTATGCCCCCTGGTCTTTGAGCCCTTTGATGATGTTGCCTATCATGTAATTACGCATTTATTAACATTCAGAATATTAAGTCATTAATGATATATGCTAGTTATAAAACAGGATTTCAGGTTTTGTGCTGCTTTTGACCGTGGATCAGAACCTCTAAATCGGTGCCCATAGTTCTGAAGATCTTTTTAATGAGTGAGAAAAGGGATTGGGACATTGACTCCATGTTGGGTACAGCTCCTATTTTGACATATATTAGCATTGTAATATGGTTATTTTCATTATATTTAATCTGTAGGAAATCTATACAAACTTTTGGTGTGATTTTTGCTGGGATCTTTATCAGACGTGTTCTCTTACACCTTGAAAATATGGTTTGTAGGTTTTAGGACTTGGTTCATATGGGTTTGTTGTGACATGTTTTATTTTTATCAAAAGGCTGTCACTGTTTTGATTTCGATATTGCACTTTGTTTTATTTATGATGACGATTTATCAGTCGATCTATGTGAGTAGCTTCACCTGCAGTCATCAATAATTGCCAAAAGAATGAGATCACAGGTTGGCCGGTTTTACTCTTTGAGATAAGGTGAGGAATTGAGAAAGGTTTAAAGTAGATCTGCTGCTCCTCCACATCAAGAAGAACCAGTGGAAGTGGTTGAACACTTGATTACGATCTCTCACAGGCCTCGGGCTAAACATCCCAACTGGCCTTAGAGCAGCTGGGATCCTTGAAACCCCCAGGAGGATGTCACATGACACGGTAGGTCTTGACATCCTCCTGCCTCTGTCATAGTCAATACACGGCTTTCACATAGAACATGATGAAATCTGGATCTTCACATTTGATATGGATGACAAATGCTATTCTTCCATGCTGATGTGCTTTTTGCACAGGTGGTGATGTTAACAGGACAAACTGCAGTTTAATCTGACAGTTTTGTAACTACTAACATAAGGTTAATTTAATTTGACTGTGGCTATGGAGAATGAGCCTAGCTTGACTTGATAATGGTCTGTGCACTTTTAAATACCTTCATTGTGTTGTGGATTTGGCATATTCACCTCATTACTAGCAGTGGAGATGTGCCACATGAAATATTAAACATGTCCTGCACTTTGACCAGTGTCAAACTGTCACTGCCTCTGTGTAGGATTTATCCGAGACATGAGTAAATTAGCATTGTGGTGCTTCCCTCATCTGAATGACAAAGTATATTTAAATGTTTCACACCAGAAGTGAGATGTTTTCATTCTTGCTGTTATGTTATGTTTCTGTTTTGTCACTTGGCTGAAGCTGTGCTTGTGCAGGTAGGCATCAACGACATAATCGAAGCAGGATCCCTGTTTCTTTTAGAATTGGCCTCCAAGCATCATTGGGTTTCCTCAAAATATGGATTTATCCAGGTTTCTAAAAGTGTGATATGATGTTTACACACAGAGACTCAAAAATGGAGCACTTAAAAGAATCTGATCACAACCAGTAGCGTATTGTCCTGTAAATCTGAAACTTGGTGAACAGTTTACATGTTGAAGCTCCATTATTCTGTATTTGTAATAACAAGAATTGCCATATGCCATATAATAATGTTAATATTCTGTACAGCTGATAACCTCCAAACCATTGTCCAAAGTCATCTATTATTTTTTATTTTACTTTGTACTGTTCATCATCATCCATTATTATCATCATTCATCATGTTTTTTCTTAATTTAATCATTAATTTTTATCTTTAATTAACGGTCCAGACATTAAAAGACTGAGAGAGACAGAGGAGGTTGGCAGGTCAGCTCATATAAAGGCGGCGACTGCGACAAAACGCCTGAGCAGAAGCGGCCCCAGCCGCCGCTGGCTCTCTCACTCTTTATGTATCTCTATCTGTTTGCAGGGGACATCACTCAGAAGGGTTATGAGAAGAAGAGGTCCAAGCTGATCAGGGCATATGTTCCTCATGCTGGAGGTAATTTAGCAACCTCTGACCCCCCCCTCCATACATATACACCCCCTCAGATAAAATATTCCCACGTCACTACTGCAGTATTGATCAAGTTTCATGACAAATACAGTAGCAGTGATACTGTACTCTGTCGGCGTATGTAGGTTAAGTCTCCCTAGAGCTCAGCTTGGGCCTGCTCCTCTATCTGAATCATCTGAAGGCGTCGCAGCCCCCTCTCCAACCCCTCCCCACAGGCCTCCCTGCAACTAAAACACACACGCATCCATCACACAGTCTGCCCTATCTCCATATCACACAGATGTAGGTGGGCTTTATGGGTCATTGAAAACTGAGGGATGTTCTGATTCTGCCACGTGATTATAATTTCAGTTAATTTCTTAATTATTTTCTGTTATGAAGTCAGAAAAATCTGATTTTTCTGCTCTGTCAGTTCATCTCCATATTTGTGTTTCTTCCTTTTTGGCACTCTATCTACTGCTTTTGTCAACGCGTCTGCACCTCTGTGTGTGACTGTGTGTGTTTGTGTATATGTGTGTGTGTATGTCTGCTTGCTTGTCTGCTTGCCTCTATAGGTATGGAGGGGCCCATGTCCCACCGGGCCCCGCTCGGCCCTCCATCAGCTGCCCGTTTCCACCGGCGGCGAACTTCCGGCACAAGAGATGAGCGCTACCGATCAGGTACTGAAACATGGTCAAAATGACAGTCAGACATTTTCAGTCATGAAATGTGTGAAACTAAAGCACCTGTAGGCAGAAATGAATTCTCTCCTACCTAAGCTTAGACTATGCATGAACATGGATGAACATGGAGGATATGATGCTGTTGCATGAAGATAAGTGAGGTTAAAATATCATGGTTATGACAGCTGACATGTTGCAATGTTTTTGGAAGCCACAGATTCTAGTAAAGATAGTGATTGGTCAATTCAGCTGTCAATCATCCATTGTTGTAGAGAGTTTAAACCAGGGGTGTCAAACATACGGCCCGGGGGCCAAAAGCGACCCGCCAAAGGGTGCAATGTGGCCCACGGGATGACATTGTGAATCAGATGGTTTTGGTTGCTGGTGGCTGTTTGGGTCTTTAACAGTTAAAGGCTAATATTGAAAGCTAAGAAAGTTTTATTTTGATTTAAAATTATTGTATGAGACTGAACGTATACCTAAAACCCACATAAGTAACATCATCTTAACTTTGTCTCTTCACAATTTGCTGAAGTTGTCTCTCCAAAATCAACATGACCAGACATGTTGTGATTTTTACCCGTTTTGATAGGTTCTCAGTTCTTCATAAAGAATGAGTTAAGATGGGTTGATGTGACAAATTACCATTTTGGTTTTAGTAAGTGTTATCTCATGAGAAGAGAGATCCAGTCTTCTTAGATGTTTTACACTAGAGAAACTGTATTTACATACTATCTCTATGACGAGTCAGGAGGAGGTACAAAAGTCATCTCTCTGCTCAGACTGCTTGAATTACAATATGGTGAAAGGTCATCATGAATTTAAGAGCAAAAGAATACTGGAAAAGAAGTCAAGAAGACGAAAGATTAAATGTAAAATAGAAAGAATGTTGAAAATTAAGGCATTATTTGCCATTTTTCCACGGATGGACTCAGTTTGACTTGATGCAATTTGCCATGCCTTTTTAGTGTGAGAGCAGGGACCACCCTATACTGTCAGGAACTATTTCTAGTATCACATTCTCTGAGGTATGTGAGCTGAAGTGATGCTACAATAGCTTAAAATCATACAGGTAACTGATTGTTCAATGCAGATGCAATACATGTGTACCATCATGTCACAATGTGGTGTCCTGAGCCAAACAGAAAATCTGAAAATATTGGAGTAAGTTTTCTGAATCTAAGTTTTCTATCTTGATAAATTTACCAGATTTGACTCAGAACAACAATATACTTACCTGAAAAAGCTTCCCATAATGTTTTATTTAAGCAAATACTGTATAACTCACAGCGACAATCGCACTGAAGACAACGTCACAGTATTTAACCCTGCGTTGCTATGACATTAGGGACTAATGCACCTAAAACTGAAATGCAAAACAATGGTGCTGAAACTGAGTCATGCTCACACTGCAACTGAAAAAACAATAGTCAGCCTTTTGTCCAAAACATATTATTACTTGAGAAATATCAAATATCCTGACAAAAACAGAATTCATCCAACCAGGACAGAGGATGTATTTTTCAATGTGTCTCTTCTGCTGTCAGATGTCCACACTGAGGCAGTGCAGGCCGTGTTGGCGCGACACGTGGAGAGGAAGGTGGCGGTGCCCATGCCGTCTAAAAGACGCTCACTGGTGGTGCAGACCTCCATGGATGCATACACACCTCCAGGTGACAACACACAGACACACACACACACACACACACACACACACACACACACACACACACACACACACACACACACACACAC
>JAQQZY010000014.1:9499329-9509635 GCA_030068375.1 Ostorhinchus rueppellii | reverse complement strand
ATTTCATCAAAATCCGTCCATAACTTTTTGAGTTATGTTGCTAACAAACAAAGTAACAAACAAACAAACAAACAAACGCACAGTAAAACATAACCTCCTTGGCGGAGGTAATAACACATTAATCAAGGCAAGACAACTTTATGTAATTAAAAATAAGCTACTAAGCTCAACAGTCTGAAAAATCTTAAGTTAGAAGTTTCACTCGACATAAAAACTTTTATAGCAGCACTATCACTAGCTTAACTTCATTTGCAAATTTACAACGACAAAGTGTGTCAGTGACATTTTGTTCTTGTACATTTGCTACATTGTCTGCATGGATTTCTCATGAACAATTACACAATTCAATGGTGCTGATGAACTGCTGAAGTTTCAAGTCTCATGGTTGTTTCTCTAAGACCACAGCCCGTCGTGTATGACCAAACAGCTGCCAGATAGTGAGTAAATGGCAAATTTTGGTGGCAATTGTCATCAACACAATTACAATTAGTGATTTTATTGGGTTTTTTTCTGTTTTATATTACTAGTATAATATGCACTGCTGTTGGTCTAATGCTTTAATTATACAGATACACATTATTAAAAAATGGTACTAAAACAAATCTATCGTGTTTATACTATATCAATGTATGCCCACTGAAATGTAAGCAGACCTTCATGGTACTGAAGTTAATTCTCAACTGAGATGTCAATAAACTATAGAACAACAAGGTGACACCATTAAAAATTTCAAAGCAACATAGAAATAATGATGAAATATGACATTTCTCTTCAGTTCTGTTATGCATGTAATTAGATTGTAGACATTAAAGATCAATCTCTAATTCCCTAGCTTTTGTTGTGTCGGAATCCTTTTTGTTTGTCATTTTCTGCTGTAAAAGATTTAGACATTAATGGTAGATTTAGATAATAGCCATAGATAAACTAAATTAAACCTTATGTCATGGTAAATCTAGTTATTTATGTTTAGTTTGACTTGAACATCTTCTCAATTTATGTAAAGAGTTACCCATGAACATGCAAATTAGGTCTAATGGAATCCGGAGACAGATAGTTGGCAGCACTTTTCATTAGATCCTCCTATGAGGAAGTCTATTTCATTCGGCCATGTCTGTGGAATCATGTAGATGTGGGTGGAATGACCTTTAATTTAGTCATAATTGGTTTCTAATGAGCTTCATGCGTACGTGGAAAGCAAGTGGAGTGAGCAGATGATAAAAAGGATAATCTATGTTAAATGATGAATTAGTAAAGCTTGTTGTAGTCCAGAAAGTTAGTCTAATAAATTTTGTGATATTTAGACAATTTTATGATGTAGAAACAGCAGGTGCTTAGTCTTACCCTCAAAAATAAAACAATAAGGCCTTCCATGCTGTTCAGACACTTAATCCACGTATGAAGATGATCAATAGTAGGAGACAAATCAGATTTCTCAGGTACTACATGTACACTCAGAATTCCCACAGTGCACAAGATGCCATTAAGTCTCCACAGTCTGTCCACGTGTTTCCTTTGTGTAAACATGTTGTTTTTTTGTGTGTCCAGGCCAGTGGAGGACAGCAGCCAGCCTCCAGGCCGAGGGGTCCTATCCATGCAGGGTCTGACCTATGGAGTCGTCCGAGTCGACACAGAAGAACGTCTATCTGTGCTCACTGTGCAGGACGTGGGCACCGTCACACCAGGAGGTACACCCCATCTGGATCACCTTTATGAGCTTTAAGGATCTAATGTTAAAGAAGTAACATCACACAGTTTACCAACACAAAGTTCAGTCAAGTTTCACAAGTGGTTAGAGTTATTTTTATGGATTTCATGTATGTGATGATCAGGTTTTAGGTCAGCTGGTTTTAGTCTAATCCTATTTTATATTATTTCTCTATTTATCTTATACACTCATTGTTAATTCTGGGGGTGGCTATGGCTCAGGTGGTAGAGCAGGTCGTCCAATATCCAGAAGGTTGGCAGTTCAAATTCCACTCTTTCCAAGTCAGTTTGTTGTGTCCTTGGGCAAGACACTTCACCCTCCTTTCCTCCAGTGTTACTTCACTGGTGTATGAATGCATGTCCAGGACTCTCTTGAAAAAGAGATTATTAATCTCAATGAGACTTTCCTGGTTAAATAAAGGTTTTTAAAAAAATTAGTTTTAAGTTCAGTTATTTTTCAGCATAATCATGATTTATTTTATATATTGCTGGGACAGGTGCAATTATCTAGTGCAATATGTTGCATTTGCACTCATACTGTGGCTCACCATTTGTTTTTTATGTATGTGTATCATTGTTTTGCCTGCACATATTGTTCTCCAGTTGTTTAACACATTGCTCAAGACAAATTTCCTCTCGGGGACAGTAAAGTATGTTTGATTGATTTTGGTTGATTATCCGCAGCTTCCACATTTAATTACAGGGTGTCTGTGTATCCTTAAATAGTCTTAAATTTTATTGCCCTAAAATAGAGCCTTAACTAACCTTAAAACTGATAATTAATCCTTAAATCATCTTAAAAAGTCTTAAAACTTCCTCAGACACAATAAATAATATTAGTATATTTGCTTTGGAAATCTTTGTAAAGATTTTGTCAAATTTGTAATTGGTGTTGATCATTTTATAATAATGAGGTTGGGAATGAGTGGAGCCTCCAACAGTCATTCATGGGTGGAAGGGTTCAGGTGTGAGCTTTAGCAGCTTGAACATCACTGTCAGAATCATTAATCATGAACAAATGGAAATGTAACATTACACTGCAAAACAGGGGTGTCTAAAAACAAGATAAAAGCACTAAATCTGAGAATAAAGGTCCTCAAAACAAGTAAAACATCTGTCCATGCAGCAAGATAATTTCACTTGACAAGATTGCTTGAATTAAGATTGTTAAATCTAGAAATAAGCATGTCTACAGATGTAGACATGTTTATGATTAGAAATTATTATAAGAATTATTATAAGAAATTAAAATAAGAAATTCACACTTAAAAGAAGATAAATTATGTAACACTTCTAAATCTAAATTTTTAAATCTTGGTAAGAACCAAATAATTTGCAGTGTACCTGGATTGAAATATGGTTAAGAGTGGTTCAAGAATGTTTCAAGACAATGAAGGTGAGGTCTGTTGTACTGTTATTAATATAAATGTAAGCTCCTTGATCAAAATCACCCAGAAAAATGTCTTAAAAAGTCATGAACTTGACTTCTTCAAACCCTGGATTAAAGTGAGAGCCTCTTTCTTATAATTAAACACAAGTGATCCACCTATATTTGACACCCTCATTTGATAACAAACAGTAGATGCAATAGAATACAATAAAACATAATTTATCTCATCCCTTTGTACACAGTAGCCTGCCACACAATTTAACAGATGTCTATAAAAATATTCACCCTGTCCGATGTTACAAATGGAATCCTGGACAATGTAATTTAGCTTTTTTGGCATGAATTAATGAAATAAATCTGCAATGTCAAATTTCTACAAAGAAATAGAGTGATTTCATAAATATTCAGCCCCTTGAATATTACTACCTCAATATTCAATCATCCAGTGCAATACAATCACTCTGGGAATAATAATCATATATTATACATATTCATCTGTGAGTATTAATCAACCTATGCACTTTAATTATTCTGTAAATATTCAATCATCCTGTGCAATACTTTTTTTTGTAATTTTTTTTAAATTCTCTTTTTTTTTATCCTTTTTTATCTTCATATTTCTATATAGAGGTAGCTGCACTATCTTATAGGACTTTTTCTTGTATATATTTTGCACCTTATATTTTATCTATAATCACCTGTTTGCACTAAAAAAAGGAGGAGCTCTTCAGTCTTGTTGTACATTCACTATAATGACAGTACAGAGCATTCTATTCTATTCTACTGAAAGCAACTGATATAATTCAACAGAGATCCAGCCGATTGGTGCTAGTCTCACAACTAGTGAGTGGAGATCATGTGATCACCTGTTCGTGGCTACAATTACACCAAGAAGACAAAAGAACTTATCAAGTAGCTCTGACTAAAGGTTATTGGAAAGTGTCTATAGGCTGATGGATACAAAAAATTGTCCAACTGGAAAAAAGCCAAATTATATAGACTATGACTGTATTTATAAAAGCAATAAAAAGGGATCCAAAATGTAATACTTTCTATAGGCACTGTACACATATATAGAATTTCACATCAATCTGAAGGATGTCCTGTCTAAAATCTAAAGTCTGTGTGAAAGAAACCGAGTGATTTGTTTCCTAACACATTATGCTATGTTAGAAAATAACTGCTGAAACCGTGAAAAGACTGCGAGCTGTCACACTAATCTGTGGTGTTAAACTTGCTTATTTGTGGGCTTTGAGTATTTTTGAGCAGGTTAGAAATAGTGACACCTTCACGCACTAAAGACGTAATTAGCCTTAATCCATAACACTGTAATATTCAAATGTGAGCAAATTAGCAGCAGTGCTTGTGCCTGATCACAGCTGGGTTTAGCTCATCAGTAATACAGTTTTCTAACTTACACAACTGAGAAAACAAAACCCATTCAGGAGCAGAATCAGAGGAAAGAGGTTGATTCTCATTGGGTCCTTGTTCTTTCACTCTGAACTGGATTTTGACTTTGGTTGTGCAGCCACGTGTGAATGTAGAGATCTAGTAAAGCTGCTGGATCTAACCTCACCTTGCCTCTTCACGCTCCGTTGTGCTTAAGGCCACAACACTCTTCCATCAACTAGGTCTGTCTTTAGCACAAGCTCTAGCATCCTCCCAGCGTGCGTCATCCTTGCCTTTTCTGCACCAAACTGTTTTAGGCCAATCTTGTTTCCGTCTGGTCTCCATGTAAGTTCTGTGTGACAGTGGTTCTGTTTGTCCATTCTCATGCTCAGCTCCTGTCCATCTCCACTATCTCCCCTTTTTGACATCAGCTTAATTCATCAAGGTTGTCAAGTGAGATAATGTATAGCCCATCATCCACTTGAACCAAAACAAATCAAACCTCTCATTGTTGATCATGTTTACGGTGCTTAACAATTTTATTAGACCAAACTGTCATGAAAACAAGAAAACATAAATAACTTCATAATATATCAAAAACTTGTTTCAAATTAACCATTTCATTGTTATTCATTAAGAAAATGACTAATTGGATTAACAAAATAGTCCTTGTTGACAAATAATAACCAAAAATGTCAATATTTTGTGTGCCCACTTTTGGTGCAGATAACAGTTTACATTCTTGCTGCCATTGTTTTTATGTAGTTTTGCACAGGAATGCAAGATAATAACTGGAATTATGCAAGTTCATAAAAAAATGGTAATTTGTTGCTGCATTTCCCTTTGCATTTTTGGAAAACATTAAACTTGAAAATGTATGGATAGCAACAATAGTTCTATTGTAGCATTAAAGATATGGTTTTGCTAAAAAGCTCTTGCATGTACTGGTGGATTAACCATTACAGAAACATAAAAAGGTATTTTGGTAAACAGAAATACTGTTCAATTATGGCAGCAGTGGGACACCTTATACTGGGTGGTGGTGATCTAATAAATTTGTTAAGCATTGTGTGTTCCATGTCTCACATCCATACATTAAAACCAACACAAATATCAGCCCCAGTTAATCTTCAGTACTTGTGTTTTCTTTCTGCTGAGACTTTATTCGTCTTCTTTCAAACGTATCCTGTTGTTGAAATGAGAATGAGCATCCATTTCACCAGTTGTAGTGGTATTGGGCGTTTGCAAGACTTAGTTGGACATGATTTCAGAGCATAGAATACTGCTTATTTTTTCATTTATTTTGAAGCCTAATTCAGTTTTTGTTTTTGTTTTTTTTAACTGGCTGGGTGGTTAATAACATTTTCTGTGGAATGAGAAACTCAGAATGCATGTATTATTACTACTTTACATGGTGTTCCTTTGAATTAAGTAAAGTTTTCAAGGTGGACAGTAGACAAATGCAACAAGTGCCACCAAACAACTAAGTCAGACCATGCTCACTTGTAATGATTCTCATAAGTCAAAAATAGTTGAACTTTTTTGTAACATCAGTCTTTTCAGTCTGAAATCATGTGGCTAGGTGACAGAGAATAACAACCTGATATATCTGATGTTTGACCTGTCATCGTCGTGTACTATTAATTAATGTTTTCAGATTGTTATTTTCATATTGCTCTTGTTATGTAAAAATCAAACTTACCCCCATGAATATAATCCACAAAAAAAGCCCTCCACAAAGAACACTGTGATCTGCAAAAGAACATATAAACCTTGCTGATGAAACACCAGTATAGAAAAAGCTTTCCCTTTGCGACACCATGAATGCACCCCATCTAGTGTCCTCCATGAGAACTACACCTGCCTCCACAGAGAGTCAACTAAAGAATGTCAGTGTAATGGAGCTTTTCTAAATCCAAGGAAGATTTCTCCCCCCAAAAAACTGAGGTGGTAGAATTAAAGCCCTGAAGTCTGATCTGTAGGTGATTTTTTTTTTTTTAGTCATCGCTAACAGATCAATAACAGGGACAGCCAGTTATTAAGAATAGACTATCCTAAACTCCTGTTGTCTTTGTCTTAACCTACTTACTGGTTTTGGGTCGGCACAGACGCAGACGAGTAGACATCATAATTGGGTCGGAACAACCTACTTTAAGCTCAGACTCTTATTTTGAAACTGTGACTAAGATATGTTGGTTCAACTTCAAAAACAGGTGCAGGTACAGAGAACACTGTTCCTCCTGCTTCTCTTAACCCTGTGCCACCTCACTCTCTCTCTGTGCTTGTCTCTGGGTCTCTCGCCCATCCAGGTCTGGTCTGTGTGGTGAAGCCTGAAGGCGTTCCTCAGCTCTGTCAGACCGATGAGATTGGTGAGTTCTGCGTCTGCTCCATCGCCACTGGAACCTCCTACTATGGTCTCACCGGCATGACCAAGAACACCTTTGAGGTAAGATGAAGTGCATGCAGATTAAATTTCCTGTACCTATAAGGACAGGTACACACGATGACCACTGACGGATGAAGTGGTAATCAAGTTTATTATCCTGTCACAATGGCACCTTTCAAGATGTGAGATAGTTTAGGCTGTAAATCACGTACAGAATAATGTGATCAAAAGTGGGCTGGACCAGTAAAATAACAATAAAAAAAATGAAAAATGCATTGTGAAAATGTTAACATCTACAAAGTATCCTTAAAATAAATAAATATGTGAGTAACATGAACAGGCACAAACAACCTGAAATTTCTCAAGAAAAATAAGTGCAATTTCAACAATGTTATGCCTCAGTTTATCACTTGCACATTACAACATACATATATAGATCACAGAGGATCTACAAAGACACATAACGTTTAGTAACAGGCAGAATATCATTAAAATTACATACAACCTGAACATACAATATTTGTTCAAGGTATTTCATATTTTCATGTAACTTTATTTATTTATTTATTTTACACTAAAACAAAGAGAAAAATTTGGATTTGTCATTATTTATAAGTTATTGTGACAGAATGTTACTGGTGCGAACCACTAGTGATTAAATTAAGCTGTAAGTGGCCTCTGAACCGAAATGATTTTGACACCCTAGATTGTTAATATCTTCAGTGTCATTTTTTCACTTCACAAATTCATCCCATGGACCCTTTGGGACATAAGTTTGACATCCCTGTATTAGGCTGAATATGAATGTTTATTCCTTGAAGCTGAAGTGTAGGAAGCAGCAAAATGAGCATCTGCACCGTGGATGGCAAGTAGGAAAACATACCATCAGCAAAAGCAGAAAATCAACAGCTCTGGGCAGCCGTTCCATGACGTACAGTCTCACTGACAGTCTTCAGATGATAGCAACAGTTAGTTTAGTTTACTTCCGTCAGCTGTCTCAAACTCACACATGTCATAGTGCACTAAGCAGTAACAGTTAAGGGTCCAGTATAAGAATAATAAATATTGGAAATTATATGTCTCGTGTTGCAGTACTTAAACCATGTCTACTTTGTGCTCTGAGGTATTCTCATCTGAGTCAACAGAAATTAAACTTGCAGGTCAATTAAGACTTAAAGTAAACATGAATTATTGAACTGTTGAAATGCATTATAGTAGTTTGTAAAAAAAAAAAAAAAAACAATTAATTGATGTGACTTCTCTTTTCATAATGTACAACAAGGGCATCAGTGGTTATGCTATATATTACATCATGCAGGTTTGTTTTTTTTGGGTTGGTATTAGCCACTGCAGACAAAGAACACCTGCAGGTTTGGATATGCTCTACCCCAGCCCTCACCATCACAATTTAGCTCTTATGAAAGTCTCAGGTGCTTATGCCGCCCATTTGGGTGTTTCACACATCATCTTCAAGGACAAAATGGTCACTTTTGCTCAATATATCCCACCCACTGAAAGGTGCCATTGTAATGAAATAATCAATATTATTACCACTTTACCTGTGAGTGGTCAGATTGTAGTGGGTGACTGATATAGACGTTTCTACTTTGTAAAAGCTATTTGGCCAGTTGTCATTAAATTAAGTAAAGTGGTCTAATAAAGTGTGTATTTCATCTGAGAAGAACTTTCTGGCATGTGCTAAGTGTTTCTCCTGCCTTCAAGAATTTAATTTACTGGAAATAAGACAGAAGAAGGTTTGCATCTTTTTGATTGTTTTTGATGATGGTTTCCAGCTTTGTTCATCTTTTCAAATACTTTATCAAGACAGACCTTAAGCCCTATTGTCGCAAATTCGCATCACCCCCCCCCCCCCCCCCCACGCTCCAAAATGCAACCAAGATACTATCTACTTGAAAGAAAAAATGCAAGTCAAATTTTTTTTTCCATAATTGGAAATCGATTCAGCCATTAAGGGGTTAAATCTGCAAACCTCTCCAACACAGACCACAGACAGATTTAGTTTTGTCTGTGTTCTTTGTATAACTTCTGAAAATTCACCTTACATAAACTCTCAGAATACATATACTACAACCAAGAAATAATCACATCTAAGGCAATGTTTGTGTCAAAATCTGTACTTTTGATCTATAACATTTAAACTAGTCAATACATTTTACAATAATGCAAGGATCCAGATTCACAGTTTTCATATTCAAACTGAGACATCTTTATTGATCTAAAGAAGGGCTATTCATTTGCATTTTCACCAGTCCATATGCTCAAAAATAACTTAGAGGGAACAAGAAGAATTAAATCAAATAAAACAACTACCGTCAGTGTTGAACAGGTTGATAGAAGACAGAGTAAAGGTGACTGAGTAGTGGTTAAAGGTGCAGTGAAACACCGGCTTGAATTCACTGGACAGAACATGTCCGATTGGCTGATAATTGTTTTGGTTTGGAAGCTGTTTCTCTCAAAGGGAGCACAGATCTCTTTACTAGACTCCAGTTATCTTGCAGCAAAGTTTTACAATAACATTTAGACTTTTTTTGTTCTTCAGACAACTCCTTAAACCTCTACACAAAAACCAGAAGCCTTTTTATAATTAAATGATAAAAGTTAGACAAAATGGAATAGAGTTAAGACTTGGAAGCTGTTTAGGGGAACTTACACCTTTAGAAACAATTATTAGACCATGTGAAAGGTCATGTGGTATAAATGTGTCCTGTAAAGCCATCAGAGTTTTATCTGTGCAAATGTGGCAATGTGACTTGAAATGTCTGTATTTATATTAATGACTAAAACCCTTTCTCAAAAAAACCCCAAAAACTTAGATTTAGGGCATCAGATGAAACACAAGCTATAAATAGGGTTAGGGTTAGCTAGTTTAGTTAGATTAACCCTAACCATAATTAACATCCCAAGAACAGAGTTTCAGGAGGCCATGTTGAAAATCACAGGCGGATAATTTTTGTATACACAGTCCTAGCTTTTGGTTGGTCCTTATTTGACTTAATAGCATGATTGATCCCTTCTTTTTTTGCCATATTGACATTGAGAATGTTCTCATGCCACGTTTAACAAAAGCAGGTAGTTCCAAACCACAACTTGACACTTAGTCATGAAGAGGAGACAGTTTCCATATTGAGAAGTCCTGCAGCAGACAGCAGCAGAGACATCCAGGAAATACACCAGATTCTGTCTGTTAGAAAATCTGAAAGCAACATCAAAAGCTGATCACGAGGCAAAGATGATCACTCAGAAGATGAACCTCCATCTCTGAAAAATCAGTGAACAACAATACAGACAGTAAACCACTGGGCAGTTGTGGCCCAGTGGTTAGAGCGTTGGACTTAAGATCGTTGGACTTAAGATCGGGGAGTTGCAGGTTCAAATCCCACCCTAACCAGTAGGCAATGGCTGAAGTGCCCTTGAGC
>JAQQZY010000014.1:9478593-9499229 GCA_030068375.1 Ostorhinchus rueppellii | reverse complement strand
TCCAGGTTGTAACCAATACCCTGTAATAACTGTAAGTCGCTTTGGATAAAAGCGTCTGCCAAAATGCATAAATGTAATGTAAATGTAAAACCACATAAACAGCATGAAAGGATAGACCTCAGGTGGATAATGTAGTCATTCCTTCAGGAAACCATAAACAGAGCCAAAACAGTGGGTTTTATATATAGGTTTGTGGCCTGTGTGGCAACAAAAATGGTTTCAAAACACTGAAGGCAACTTTTGGAGTTGTCTTCTTGCTGCAACAAGAACATCTGAAATGTAGATTTGATATTGAAGATCTTAATTAGAGCTGCATGATTTGACGAGACAGTCTTGTCATGTTTATGTCAGACAATATTGTGGTTATGATTTTGACTTGAGGCTACTTTGTGGATTATGAAGAAATAAGGAAATGGAAATACATTTTTTTGATCCATTTCCAAGTGAAAGGCAAGGCAGGTTTATTTATATGGCACATTTCACGTACAAGACAATTCAAAGTGCTTTTCATAAAACATTAAGACCATTACAGCTCTTAATGTGAAACATAAACTTTAGCTGCCTTACAAAAACTGTACAATGTACATTGTAAATTTTTTTAATTTTACACTGTAGCTCTTTCTGCTCAGTGTCACTAAATCCAGAATACCATTAACCAACACAGGTCTATGTATGTTTTTTGTAGTTCTACAGTTCAGTGATCCTGAATCTGGACCCTTTTGCAATTTTGTAATATAAGCCACAGGCTAATATTCAGATTATTGTAATTAAAATAATTGTGCAGCCTTAAACTGATCATATCCTAAAATGTCTGATACTATAGAAGGGTTTGTAGGACTTTGGGATTTGGAGCAGAATGGATGATTGTGATTTATTTAACCAGCATTTTATTTCCCATAACAATGATCAAGTGGTTGAAAGTAAATCAAAGGATGTGCCATGTAACCTTACACAGATCACTCCAACTTCATTATCTGTGGCATTTTATCGCTACATATCATGTGTTTTATCCTGTACCGTGACATTGCCACTGTGAATATTAAACATACTGCGCTGTCTGAATTCGGCTCCATCACGCATCTGTACCACTGAGTGATTGCCATGGTGACAGTGCAGCTGACCGCCTGTGTGGTGTACCCAGGTTTACCCTGTGAGCTCCACCGGAGCTCTGATCAGCGAGTACGCCTTTGTGAGGACCGGCCTGCTCGGCTTCATCGGCCCCGGTGGTCTCGTCTTCATCACCGGCAAGATGGACGGACTCATCATGGTGAGCGGGCGCAGACACAACGCCGATGATATTGTTGCCACGGCGCTGGCAGTGGAGCCGATGAAATTCGTCTACAGGGGAAGGTGAGTGTGTAGGGGAGGGGTTTGTGTGTGCAGAGAAAAAGAGACTGTACGGGTTATTTATAAAACGTACAGTGCAGAAAACCTGTCAAACTACAGCTACAGCATTTTGTTAATCATTTTTTAAATTTAAGTCACATCCACCATGAGCAACAGTAAAATATGAGGAAACAAACTGTAAAACAGAAGATGAATTAGGAACATTCAACAACTTGATACAGTCAAATCTGTACATCAGAAATAAGCAGAGCAACTATTAAAGGTGAACTATAGAAGCACATCTCAGATTGGGTTTGACAGCCTCACCTCTCCTTATGTTTGAGATCATATCAGGACACTTCTAACCATAATCGCACAGAGTGAAGTTTAATTGTGTTCCCGGCCCCTGAGGAGGAAATTCATCTTTTACCTGACAGGCCCCAGTGACGTTTTCTGAGCGATTTACGCTGCTGGAGATGATGGAGCAGCTGGAAACAGAAACATGCTGAAATCAAACCATGACTGGAAGGAAAATTAAGAGGCAACTGTTTATGCCACAACTGATTTTTAAAGCGAAATGACTCAGATTTCACAGGCTTAAACTTGTCAAATGTAAGAAATAGTTATATTTCTTTTTCATTCGTTCAAGAAATATGCAGTAGAATTGGATTTTAGACAGTTTAAGGAAATATTACAGCAATAGTAGTTTGTTTGGTGCACATTTTACAGAATGTTATAAACTAATAATATTTATATGGCAACATTTGCTTTGATGGACAATCAGAAACAGGAAGCTGAAGAACGTATTTAACAGAAAACACCAAATCTAAAGGCCAAATAAGTTTAAAATGAGAAGAGACAAGATTAGAAACAAGAAGATGAAAGAGTCAAGATGCAAGACAGAGATGGGAGAAAATCATTTAAACACAAAAACTGAAAAGGGACTAAAAAAATGAGTAAATGGAATGAAATAGCAACATCACGCAATACAACAAGAAGCAATAAAATAAAATCATGAAATGGTAAAAAGAACAACAAACCTTAAAAACACAGGATTAATAATCACTAAAGGGGTCAGTGGGTAACTGAACGCATAAAAACAAGCATCTCTGTCCTCTGTCATTTGTCAAACATGGGTTTTATTGTTACAGAAGATGCTTCCATGTTCACTATGGAGCTTCTGAACATTCAAATTTGCCATATCTGATGAATATGAATAAATGAGAAATTGCATTTTACTTGAATTATTTGCGTGCATTGATAGGATTCGTGGTTGAAAAGTAAAACATTTTGGCTTAATGTTATTAATTAATGTTTTTACCACTTGTGGCTGTTTAGGTCTTGAAGATTAAAGGACAACTATAAGTGTCAAAGAACAATAATAAAAGCAGGCAACAAATATGAGATCATAGGATTGGAGTCAGTGGCCAGTTTGAGCCTTTAGCTAAGCTTAATTATAAAAAAATAAACAATGCATCATCAAATGGAACCTGATGATCAATTTTCTTTGCTCTTTGTGAAACAAGCAGCTTGTGTTTTATAGCTACAGTCCATTCTAGTATAGTTTACACCTATTACAGTTAATCAGGTGCAGACAAGATATTTATCACATGCACTCAGTGTAAAAATATTCACCAGTTTCAGTCCTAACTAAGATAATTATGTAAATTTTAATGGATGTGATCATGCAATGGATCCCAGATTAAATGTTAAGACTAGGAGTTGTGTGGTTTCTTTGTTTCTGTGTCAGTCTTATGTTTTTTGTCTGTTGCTGCTGTTTGTGTGCTGATAATATTCTGCGATAGAACTGGCCCAGTGTTTGTAGTAGTACTGTTTGATGTGTAATACAGCCTTCCTTCCTTGTGTTCATATGCGGCTTTGTTGTTGCCTGTTCTGTATCCTGAACGTCTGCAAACATCCACATAAAAGCAGCATCAGTAAAAAGTACAATGAAGCGAATCGGCCGTCAAATGTTCTTTAATCCCTCTGCAGTGGAGTGTTCTCCTGAAAGTGAACGAAGCTCAGTTTAACAGATTCTCATTCAGCAGATGTTGTGGATCTTCTGTTGTCTTCACAGCCTTTTCTTCATCCACTGGAGTCAAACTCAAAGATACAGATGGTTTTACACAATTAACACTGACATTTAAAAACTGAGTGTAGGATTCTGACATGTGAGTCTGAAACAGTTTTTCTTCAGCTTGATTAAAATGCTTGGTACATGTCCAAAAGTATTCAGAAAACAGAAATTTGTGTGCAAGTGTTTCTTTCTGCTATGAAGTGTCTAATCTCCTGGAAATAGAGGAACGGGAAGTTTTTTCTTCTGACAATATAAAGAAAATTTCAGCTGCATTCATATTTTCAAACTCTTGTTGTTTTGAGCCTTTCAACTATTGAAGCCTTCAGCAATCCTTAAATCTTTGGGTAGGAGCGCTGCCTAGATTCCGAGTTCTCATAGAATGTCAAGGGAATGTGAAGCAAACTTTTGAAAAGTCTTGAAAATGAAGATGCAAAGTATATGGTTTTCCATAAACCGATTTGGTGTGAATAATATAGGCTGAGACACATTTTCAACAGGTGAGCTGTAGGCTAGGATACAGATAGCTCTCATCAA
The DNA here is from genome assembly GCA_030068375.1 of Ostorhinchus rueppellii. Lineage (NCBI taxonomy): Eukaryota > Metazoa > Chordata > Actinopteri > Kurtiformes > Apogonidae > Ostorhinchus > Ostorhinchus rueppellii. Next base: position 9,495,292 of record JAQQZY010000014.1, on the reverse strand, counting down.
CAGTAAAAGCAGATCCTTCTATTTTTGTTTTTCATTTAACATGCCTGTGACGTCTACTTATAAGGATGACGGAGGAATAATTGAGCCTCCTCACTAGTCCACACTCCTGTTGTACCGGCCATGTTTAGTCACCTGACCAGTGGCGTGAGTTAAATGTTCAATACACCAGGATTTATTCAGAAAAGGTGTTTCCATATCATTTATATACTCCGCTTCCTCTTTATGGGGATATAAAGCAAAAGCAGCAAAACAACCTCAAACAAGCAAAAATTAATTTCTTATTCTAAATCACTGACATGTTTCTGTTCTGTTGACATTTCTTTAAGTCAGTAAAGAAAACCATCCCCCTTCATCAAACTTGATTCTCTGTCCATACTTTAATAATATAATAATAACTACAAAAGCACTCGGAGAGCTCAGACCTCCGCCAAGGTAGTGTTTTATTTTTAAATAAAATGTACTTTCCTCCACTAGATGGCGCTGAATGACCTCGTATGCAAATCTGTGCTGCCATGCCCTATCTTGCAATGATAAATAATCCTTCAAAAAAATTCCTGGATCCAGACGGTGATCCGGATCACCTCCAAAATTGAATCATCTCTTCCTTGACCCAGAGCGAACATATCCTGGAAATTTCATCAAAATCTGTCCATAGCTTTTGGAGTTATGTTGCTAACAAACAAACAAACAAACCAACCCTGGCAAAAACATAACGTTCAACTTCAATTTTATTATAGTCCCAGAGGGAAATTGGTTTGCAGCAGATCAATACGCTACATCCAAACACAGAACAAGACAGACCATACAATATAATACAATAAAAGTAAAATAAATAAAATACAACTGACCACAGCAAGGTCTTTATTATCTTAACAGTAAGATAATAAATAAATAAATAAATAAATAAATAGATAAAAGCCACAGTCTTTCAAAGAGTCTATAAGAGGGCGTTCATCCTTGTTACTGCTTCAGACCTCCTGGTGTAGGGAATAATACAGTACTTTTAGTTGATGAAGGAATAGCATCTTGAAGTTTTCTTGGATTCAAAATCTTATTTAGACCATACTCTTTCTCTGTTGTAAACTCATTATATTACCTAATGTCAAAACATGGTGACATGATAGATTCAGCCAAACCAGAGAAACAATCAAAGTGTGTGTTGACATCAATATTATGAGCTAATATGAAGAAGATAATCAAACCGAAACATCTGGCTCATCAGTCCAGTCTGTTCTGATTGAGGTAGTTACATGAAGCTTTTTTTTTCTGACAAGGTTTTTATTCCCATCAATATAATAGAATAGAATAGAACAGAATAGAATAGAACTTTATTGTCCTCTGCGTCTTCAATAGCCAATGTTGAAAGACACACAGAATTCCATTTCTGCCAGGAATCCAGTGCGTATCCAACTGGGTAGGTCCCTGTTGGGCCGGTTCGCTGCTTTCTTGTTGAAAAAATCTGATCAATCGCATTTAGGGACCAGCTGACCAAATCCACTTTTCCCGTTTGTCTGGGTTGTGAAGAGAAGCTTAAGTCAGGGCAAACAAGACCAGACAGCAAAGCAGTGGCTATTGATAAGGGGAGAGAGAAAACCAGAGTGTCTGACCTCGAGGAGGGCTGTGAGAAGAATTATTGAACTGATTGGTCAAACACCTCAAAGAAGTTATTTATCATTAGCTTCTTCACCTTGTTACTCTGACTATAAGTAATGTGCTTTATGGTGCTTTTTTTTTTCTTTCATCACTAAAGCTGAAGCTGAGAGAAGATAACACATTAAACTGAAGAAATGTAGAATGGAATAAAAATATCAAAAAGTAGTCTGCTACTTATGTAATCAGGACTTATTTCAAGTTTCTTTGGGCCATTTTCTTAATATTATAATAATATAACTCAAAAGCTCTGACAGTACATAGTTTTTAGTCAATGAACAACATGAAAATTATTGAATACACTGTTTAGGGATTATGTATGGACATCATAGCCTTCAGGACTGACCTGTTTTTTTAGGTTCTGTCTGTGCAGTGTCAGACTTTTCTCACATTCATGTAAAATTGAGAGTTTAGTATGTTGCTTAGTAACAGCTGCAGCTTCAGAGAAATATCAGGTGGTAAATGCTGCTTTTCCTCCTCTGTCTCTGCAGGATAGCTGTGTTTTCTGTGACGGTACTAAGGGATGAGAGGATCGTGGTGGTGGCCGAGCAGAGGCCCGACTCCACAGAGGAGGACAGCTTCCAGTGGATGAGCCGCGTCCTCCAGGTACAACTGCCGACGCACTCTCAGGACGTTCGGATTCACAGCTCTAACTTATAGACCGAAAACACCCCAAAACATGTAACGAGAATAAATACCCAGGCCTCTAATATTAGTATTATGTGTAACTTTCTTTACATTAAGCTATTAAACCCTGGACCATTTCTTTCTAGTCATAATCATTTTAATGTAACACAAAACACTGGACAGTCAATAGAAGAAGCTTCTTTCATGTAAAACCCAGTTGTGATCAGAAAACAGTTAAGGTACAACAGAACTAATTATCGTTGCTTCATAATTCAACCTTTATTTTTGCTTTTCTTTGGCTTCTTTGGTGAGTTTTAGCAGTAGAGAGATAATATTTGTACTCTTTGATCTGCTTAGTGTTACCTTAGCTCAGCAAAGATTGTTGGGTTGGTTCATTTTATGAAACTATTCATGACATGCTGGTCTTGGACAGTCGGTTTGTTTTCGATGTTTGCCCATTTAAGTGCTGCTTTTTTGAGTTGTGTTCTGTTTTCTGAAAATTGGTTTTGTTGAGCTTTTAGCTGACATTCTTTTGGTTACATGGATGTAGCATTACCATGGCAACACTAGCAGAATTGAGGTCCCAGGGGTAGCCAGGTACAAGAGGCTACGAGGAATAAAATTCTGTTGTTATTGCACAAAACACCTGTAGTTTTTTTTATTTACAATTCCTCAAAACACTTTTCAAGTGGGACCTCAACACTATACATATTAATGTACAAAATTATGTACAGAAATTGCATATCTATCAAGTGAATTGCAGTCATTTCAAATAATGTGATCAATAAGGGTGCTAAACATCAGTACTGGGCTACAATTTCCCAATTTGGCTGATGCTGCTGTGAATATTTTTCACCCTTGCTTTATTGGTGGGTGAATAATTTCATTGCTGAAATTGATGCTTTAACTTCACAATCCACTCTGTCCTCTCAGGCCATAGACAGTATCCACGGAGTCGGCGTCTTCTGCCTGGCTCTGGTCCCAGCCAACACCCTTCCCAAGACTCCTCTGGGCGGCATCCACCTGTCAGAGATCAAACAGCTGTACCTGGAGGGGGGGCTGCACCCGTGCAATGTCCTCATGTGCCCCCACACTTGTGTTACCAACCTGCCCAAACCCCGGCAGAAACAGCCAGGTGGGAGCGACCGGCCAATCACTGCTCACAGATGTGTGTTCCATCATCCTGTCGGCTGATGTGTGTGTTTGTGTTTCAGAGATTGGACCTGCCTCAGTGATGGTGGGCAATCTGGTGTCAGGGAAGAGGATTGCTCAGGCTAGTGGCAGAGATCTGGGACAGACAGATGACAACGACCAGGTGACACACAATAGCAAAAACAGAACAACAATACAAATACTGAACAAACATGTACTGCTACCTGTCTCAAACACAGGAAAATGGTTCTAAGTGGGTCACAGAGCAGTTTTTATTGGGTCATCAGTTATTAGATATCATTCATATCATCAAATCTAAACAGGAGAAGAGTTTAAATGGTTTAGACATGAAAAAGTGGATGGAAGCGATCAAATGTTCTGCACCATTTATGAGAGCATTCACTGCTGTTCACATGTGGGCTATGGTTTGGCTCTTCAAACATGTCTGGAAATTGTTTTCTGTATTAACTGGAAAGAAAGTCTTAGAAGAGTTTCATTCTGTTTCCAGTCTATGCAGTAGTAGACTAAACATAGCCCCAGTGAGCTTCTTCTGATTGTGTTTTTGTGTGGTTTATTGATTCAGAAAACCAGATTACAACAGGAATGTAGCAGGGTTTACTTTATACATACTTCACACAGATACACTTAGAGCTGACAAAACAAAATTCATTCATGTTTTCCTCCCTGTCTTCCCAGTTCCTGTTCCTGTCAGAGGTTTTGCAGTGGAGGGCCCAGACCACACCAGACCACGTCCTTTACACCCTGCTCAGCTCCCGGGTAACAATACACACATCACACTATTATTAAGACACGTGATACAGTGCTTAACAAATGTATTAGACCACCTGTCAAGAAAACAAGAAAACATAAATAACTTCATACTTTATCAAAAACTTGTTTCAAATGAAAAATTTCATTGTTATTTATTAAGAAAATGACCTGTTAGAATAACAAAATAGTCCTTGTTGACAAATAAAAACCAAAAATGTCAATATTTAGTGTGTCCACCTTTGATGCAGATAACAGTTTACATTCTTGCTGCCATTGTTTTTATGTAGTTTTGCACAGGAATGCAAGATAATAACTGGAATTATGCAACTTCATAAAAAATAGTAATTTTCTGCTGCATTTCCCTTTGCATTTTTGGAAAACATTAAACTAGAATAGGAACAATAGTTCTATTTTAGCATTAAACATATGATTTTGATCAAAAGATCTTGCGTATACTGGTGGATTAATCATTATAGAAACATAAACAGATATTTTGATAAACAATACTGTTAAATTATGGCAGCAGTGGAAAACACCTTATACTGGGTGGTGGTGGTCTAATACATTTGTTAAACACTGTATATATCATATACTTTATGTTATTCGATCATCAAGTGCAATATTAGACCTTTGCCTCTTATTTTGTATCAAGTTAAAAAATAATCCTCTAACAGACACTAATTATGGAACAGCGGATCTTAAATATGGAGACTTCAGACACAGTAGCATGAGGTTGTTCATTCAGTCTGGTTACTCCATCAGTTCATGTTTTGCTTGAACAGTGATGAAAGGTTCATTTATTCATACTCTTTCATATAGCCTGTGTTTTCTCTGGAGACCAGTTACTAAATACAGTAACAAAAAAAATCACAATTTCTTCTACTGTAAAACCTTCACAGGCAGAGAAGTTCAACACAGACTGTCACGCTGTAGACTGGGGTAACTGAAGGACACTTTAACATATTATTTCACTTTTTAGTTGGAGTTTGGTTAAGACTAGGAACCAAAAATCATGGTTTAAACCAAGGTTAGTGTTTAGGAGTTGTCAGATAATAAATCATTTTTAACAGCATGCTGAAACCCCTAAAGGCAAACTTCGCCCACGTGCTTTTTAAACCATTCCACATCCTCAGGGCAGAGACACAGTCCTCCTCTCATTTCCCAATTTGTAGCTCCTCAATTCTTCTGACATCTTAGTCCCTCCCATCTGAGATGTGAGCAGAGGAGTCAAGTTGGAGGAGGAAGAGAGAAGAAATAGGCTTTTAACAACATGAGTCATCCTTGTTGCAGAGCCGTCATTTTACACAAATGTTAAAATATGATGTGGATCATCTTATTTTGGTTTCACCTCTGTTTTTCATGACCACTGACAGATGAGCAGGACAGTTTATGCAAATTTATAATATACAGATTTGAATTCCGTGCACTAGGTGGCATAATGAGGTGAGGAGGCTGTAAGGTTTCGTGATAATAATTGAGATTGTGTAAAATTTTAAGGGTGTCCAATTTTTTTTTTGCTGCTGCTGTATTCATAACAGAAAATTAACTCCGGACTGTGCATGCTAGCTAACATGTCCTTCCTCTCCCATCTCGCAGGGGGCGGTGTCCAGCTCCCTCACCTGTCTGCAGCTGCATAAGAGAGCAGAGCGAGTGTCTGCTCTGTTGATGGAGAGAGGAGGTCTGCAGGAAGGAGATCATGTCGCTCTGGTCTACCCACCAGGTCAGAGCTGATGCATCTCAAAAAGATCAGAATAAGATCATCATTTAAATTCAGACTTGATCTTAACACCCACCCATCGATTATGTCCACGTGCTACAGGTATCGACCTGATCGCAGCTTTCTACGGCTGCCTGTACGCCGGCTGCGTTCCTATAACAGTGAGACCACCTCACCCGCAGAACATCTCCACCACGCTGCCCACTGTCAAGATGATCGTCGAGGTCAGAGATTTTAGACATTTCATCAAAGATTTGTATCAGTTTCAAAGTCTTGAGGAAAATGTTAATGTGAAATATGTCACGGTTGACCTCTCCATCTGCAGGTGAGTCATTCGGCCTGTGTGATGACCACAGCTGTCATCTGTAAGCTGCTGCGCTCCAAGGAGGCCATGGCCACAGTGGACATCAGGAACTGGCCGCCGGTCCTGGACACTGGTACAGCAGATTCCCTCAAACACACAGACACTGTAGAGTTTCATTAAAAACCCTACAACTAGGGTCAAACATCATACTCCTGGACATTTAATGTTAAACTTGTTTGTGAAGAACACTTCTGTGAACACCACAGAAGTGTTTAGATGGAGAACTAAAAAGATCTGTGGTGTGAAATGAAAAGCCACATTACACAACCTGGCACAGTAGACACACGTATAACTCACTATTAGGATGGACGGCTTTGACTGAAATTAGTTCAGTCCCATTCTGTTCCTTCTGTACACTCGGTTATGACACTTTTCCATCCAGGATCTCAACAAAGTGCACTTCGCCCTCAAAGACCTAAACAGCCATTGGCGACCAAAAGCATCTACTGATCTAAATTGTTTAATAACCACTAATGCTGTCAGTATATTGAAATAATTAAGATAAAATGCTGCTTTTAGCTTTTCTACATCATTAGATATGACCTATTTGAATGTTCAGATTCTCCGTAGTGAACATGGAAACATCTTCTGCAATATTGATTCACCAATAAAACCCATGTAGTTTTACAAATGACAGTGGTTGAAGATGCTTGTTTTTATGTTCTGTTAAAGATATATTTAGCTTTTTCTTCACTTTTCTGTGTTTTGATATAACGTTTAAATTTACTCTGAACTTTAATAGAAAGCATCATGATCAATAAATTAAATATAGGAAAATACCTGATCTCTATGGAAAAATGCAGAGGATGATATGATAATAAAAATTGATACATCACTTAGGAAAAAATACATGTGGAGAAAAAATTCAGTTCGAAATTGTTCATGTCCATGTTTGATTTGGTACCAGAATTGGTGACTTAGTAACTTTTGACAGCTCTGGTGAGATTTTAGTCATTGCTGAGTGTTGTGTTGTGGCTTGTAGCCAGTCAGTGGAAACAGTACATTTGTGTAGTTTCAGAGTCTTTAGGTTAGTTTCCAGTTTAAAATACACATTGGCTTTAACTTTTTTGTATATTTATTGTCATTTCAACTTAGTTCCTGTTAAAAAGATAAATATAACGAGGAATTTCTGTATTAAAAGTCACGTTTCAGTGTTTTTAAAGAGGCTTTGCTAAGGATGAATAAAGTGAAACTTTCTCATATTTTTGTCCTTTTTCAAGCTTCTGTAATAAAAATAGTGGGTTCAGCTCAAGGTCAGTGTTGAAATCAATTTAGTGTCTTACTGTTACCAAATGCGTGTGTGTGTGTGTGTCTGTGTGTTGCAGATGACCTGCCAAAGAAGAAGCCTCCAGCCCTGTATAAGCCCACCAACCCTGATGGCCTGGCCTATCTGGACTTCAGCGTGTCGACAACCGGCATGTTGGCCGGAGTTCAGGTCAGCTCAGTGTTAATCCTCATCACTCAGCAAACTGCATGGCGAGCAGTTTTCACTCCTTATTTGATTTATTTATTCACCACATTCAGTCCAGAAAGTCAAATAACAACAGATGATTTGTACCACTAAACATACAGTAACAATGACACAATAAAAGGGTTGTGTTTGCTGTATTTAAGGGAAAAAAACTACACATTGAAATGAAAAACACGCAGTAGAACTAACCACCTGAAGTGCACCTTGAATAACTCGTTCATTAACTTTCCATGTCTCGATCCTGTTCCTTGTTTGTCTGTGTGTTGTTGTCTCTCTGTCCTCCCCTCTGTCTCTTTCATCAGATGTCCCATAATGCCGTTGGAGCCTTCTGTCGGTCAGTGAAGCTGCAGTGTGAGCTGTACCCGTCCAGAGAAGTGGCCATCTGTCTGGATCCATACTGTGGCCTCGGCTTCGTCCTCTGGTGTCTCTGCAGGTCAGTGCAGTTTTCTTTTTAAGAAGTCCAAATCTTCTGAATTTTAGATGTTTTAGTTGCTTAGTTCTTCAGAGCACAACAAAAGCCAGAATCAGGCTAATTTATTTATCATCTTGTCCTGACGCACCAAGAGCATGTAGATAACATGAAGTTTGAGGTGAGTTGTAACTTCTCAATCCTTAGAATCAGGTTTGACTTGATAAACTAAGAGTAAATGTTTAGAATTCTGTACTCAGCTGAAAAGTCACATACGGTATAGACTCTAACTCAGAATTTGGACCAATGATGGATTTTTGCAGTAATAGCATTTTAAGCACTAGACAATGGGAAACATTCAAGAACGGGAATTGCCAGTTTCCTTTACTGAGTTCTTCGAGCCTGTACTGTCAATGAATGTCCTCTGACAATCATCAGAGTGTGTTTATCTAAACACGTTCACCAGAAATTCTCTATCACATGCACTAGGTTACAGGAAGTATCACAACCCAGGTCAGTGCTGCAACATAAACAAAACACTGTTTTTAAATGAGTGAAAAGAAAGTAATTCCAAAAGAAATATGCTGATTATTATAATAATTGTCATTATTTCATTTGAATCCTGATGTAAATTTGACAAAGACAAAGTAAAAATTAAGTCATGTGCGATTCTGTTTTCAGTTTGGGAGTGAAATAGGTGTTAAATTGGATTCATAATGAGGTTAAAACCTGCACCTACAGCAATACCAATATTTAGATCAGTTTGATCAATTGTAGATGTATTTTTTTTCTCCTTTTGTACAAGTGAAACAAAGAAGTCTCTGAGTACAAATACAGTCTTACAAATGTATTCAACAACTATATAACAACTTAACAGAACTTTGGCCACGTAGCTGATGTCCATAAACATAGCCGAAGTTTGCCAGTGCAGTATTTAGACAATATGTCTGTGCTTCCCTAAAAATAGCACTTAAAATCACTTGTAATGCCAAACACATCCTCTGGTGTGTTTCTGTTTTTGTAGTGTGTATTCAGGCCATCAGTCCATCCTGATTCCCCCGGTGGAGCTGGAGTCCAACCCGGCGCTGTGGCTGCTGGCCGTCAGCCAGCTGAGGGTGCGAGACACCTTCTGCTCCTACAGCGTCATGGAACTTTGTACAAAAGGACTCGGGCTGCAGACCGAAGCACTCAAGGTCAGCAAGACCCCGACACAAAACAGTCTAACATTTGATCAACATGTCAAAACGGTTGTATCAGACTCAGATGATAACACATGTATCTCAATTTTGACGCCAGGAATCAGCATCAGGTTCAGACAGAGGAACTGGTTCAAGCAGGAAAATCAGTCATTTTATCATTTTTGTCATAGTGGAATAAATCTGGGATGTAGAAAGACTAGTGTGGCAGAAAGCTGACCATTGTAAAGTTAATTTAAAAAAAAAAAAGCACACAAAAGTGATTGCTGATGGTTAATAAAACAAATATATTGTGTAATGTGGTGACAGAACACCTCTTTTAATTGGCTCAAAGATGAGACATATGGGTGTGTTCTTTATAAGACACAAGACAAAGACTCACCGATCAACCATCACATCATTCAACAGAAACTTGCTTTATACTTACAGCAACAGAAATTCTATAGCAACAGACCACCGTAGAAACTTAAAAATAACTCTGAGCTCAGATAAACATGCACATTATATGTCCATGACAAAGAACCAGTCTTTGGAATCACTTACCGGATGCAGTACACATATATACTTTAGGCGCTGCATCTTCATTAAGACGGTGCTTTATAATCACATGTCCACCACATTTTGATTTGTCAGTTGCTGCCAAACTTAAGTTTTCTTATCATCTCATGAACTGCAAAACTTTTGCCCCACACAATCCCCAAAACAAAATTGTACCAAAGTAGATCTGCATCCTCAGACTTGTAACAATTATAGGTTTAAGTTCCCTTGACTTGATTGAAGACGGCCAGTGTTTTCTGTTATGTCCCTCAATCATGACACCTGAAGAATTTCTGAGTCTAATCTGACGCAGCAACCATGAGAACAGACAACGGTGATGAACCCACAGAGTCTGAAGCAACTTCACTCTGAACACATCCGTCCTCGAACACAGGTGGTAATAAAGTCAGACTGTCTCCATCTGTGTCTGTCTGCTCAGCCTGAGGCCACGTCTGGCTCTGATTGGTCACTGATGGATGCTGCTGAGTTAATTTTAGTGATTACCTTTCTGTATGTCTCCATAGAGACTGGAAGCCAAGTAAAAGTCGACATGTTCTGTACTTTTCAGATTTTTTTTTCTTTATAAAACACAGAAACACTGGTCGTAAAACACTCTATGTTAGTATTAACAATCAGGATATCTGCGAGTATGTGACCGTGTTTCTACTCAGTGTCATTATTATGATAATAACCTGGTAACACTTTGTCACCATGGAATTCAACTGAGTCAAGTCATTCAATGTGAAAGTCCATATTTCTGATGTTATGAAGTTTTGAACCTAAAGCTAAAATTAATGCCATTGTATTTTATATTAACTCACTCTGATAATCATATTCTACACAAAGCAATATACATAAATTACATAAATAACTTGTATTATGTACATACATAATAGGACTTTGATTAAAATTATATTTTAAAAAGGTTTTAAAACGCATTAAATCTAAGTAAAATACCTGTAAACACATTGTATTATGTTGTAATAATCACCTCTATATTCCACATTAATTTTAAGTCCTCTCTAAACTCTAAAACCCTAAAAGAATGTTTAGATTCTGGTTTGGAGTTTGGTATAAAATAATAACTCAACACTGTCTGCTTCTTTACTAAAGTTCTTTGATTTATTTGTTTGATTAAAATAAAAAACACAGTCATTCTCCTCTTGAAAAGAAAAGCACATAAAATCCTGGTTTTAAATCCTTTTTACAACTTTTTGTTTTCAGTGTCCAGATACTACTAGATATAAGATGTCACTCAGATTTTTTTAAACCCCAAAGACCTCAACACCTGCAGGAGTCGAAAACATGTGTATATATTATGGGTGTGTATTGGTAAGAATCTGGTAATACGATACTAATCACAATACTAGGATTATGTTACCATATATCACAATATATCATGATACTGTTAAAAAGGCAATTTTTTGTTGTTGTTTTTTTTAAGTGATTATTTCCTTGAAGAATTGAATCACACCTAAAATATGCACAAATACTAAACCCATTTTTATTTGATCCCAACCATTTGATCTGATGCTACGTCACAACATTTTCTTCTGTTAAAACTTAAATTGTGTTTTACTATCATTAGAGTTTAAGCTCCTGCTCAAATGTTCATATTCTATTAGTTCATGACTAACATAACATTATTTTTATACAACCCCAACAAAAGAGCTAACATCTACCTCTCAGACAGTAAAAAGTGCTTTTAAGATGCTTCAAATAACATTATTTAATAAAACTGTTAAATAATGTTAAGTTTTGGCTTAAAAGTAATCAAGAGTGCACCCATTTGTAAATATCACTGTGAATGAATGAATGAATGAATGAATGAATGAATGAATGAATGAGTGAGTGAGTGAGTGGGTGAGTTCTATCGTTTAAGTCCTGTAGGGCAAGGGTGTCAAACTCATGTTAGTTCAGGGGCCACATTCAACTAAATTTGGTATGAAATACTCCGGAACAGTGAAATAATAACATAATAATATATAAATAATGTCAACTCCAAGCTTTTCTCTATATTTTAGAGTGAAAAAAAGTCAAATTAAACAATTAAACATTGACAAACTATCCTTTCAATACAAATAACATGAACAAACTGAAAAATAAGTGTAATTTTAACAATATTATGCTTCAGTTTTATTATTTCCACATGTTCATTATAACTTACAGACACAGTGGATCTACAAAACGTTTAGTAACAGGAAGAATGTTGTTAAAATTACACTTTTATTAAAGCTTTTCAGCTTCTTTATATTTTTCAGATTATTTACATTTTTGTAAAATTATACTTTGTTTTAGTGTCAATATGTGAAAATATTTACATTTACAAAGACAAAAATAGGTTATTATGATAGTATTTTACTTTTTTGACCCACTACAGATTGAATTGGTCTGAATGTGGAACCTGAACGAAAATGATTAATATCTATTTTTGCATTTCACAAATTCATCCCAGGGGCCGGACTGGACCCTTTAGTGGGCCGGATTTGGCCCCCGGGCTGCATGTTTGACACCTGTGCTGTAGGGTGTCTGTGTGCGTGCATGTGTGTGCGTGCGGTGAGAATGTTTTAGATGGGCATGTGTGAGAGTGGTTGGATTTTAATATATTGATAGTCATTGTGTTGTATTTAGAAAAGCCCAGCGAGGGACAGGAGTAGTAAATTAGCACTAGCTACAAACTCTTGTGCACCACATCAGCTGCAAACATTGTTTTGTAACTATGTATGTCTGCATTTGTCCCTATCAAATAAATAAATAAATGAAATGAAATAATAACAAAGAAAATATATACAATAAAAAAAAACAAAAATGAACTTCCACCATATCTGCATTTGAATAAATACCTAAAAATATTGCTACACTACTTTTTTTTTAATATCGATACAGTATCGTGAAATGAAATATCGCGATATATTGCAGAACTGATATTTTCTTACACCTCTAATATATATAGTCCTAACAAGTTTAATAACTTGAATTGGTTGTCCTGTCATTATGTGTAAATTATTCAGATAAAATGCAGTTTGTCAGCTTTTCTACTACATTGTGAAAATGCACAGGATTATATAATAGTAGGGCTTTAAGGGTTGAATAAAATAAAAGAAACATCATGGATCTTAAAACTAAATAAACACCCAAATGTACTGTACTTATTTATTTTTAGCATATTGAAATTTAGTAATGACATGAATCATCTCACTCTTGAAATTATGAAGATAATCTTTTCTTTATGCAGTACGGAAGCCCGATTCGGTCATGCCGTTCAAACAGTTCTTTATATTGTTTTCTCGTGATAACGACATAATTTTATCAAGCACTGAGTGCAATGAAGCCTGGACAAATGTCTTCTTAAATGATGCACACTGATGTGTATGTTGTCATTTACAGAAAGGCACGCTGCTATCTCAGGCTGTGTCAGTCCTTGGTTAAATAAATGCACAATATGATGATCCATTTCTGCCTCTGTGGTGCTGTCTGTGTACTGTGAAGTGACTTCCCTGTCATGCATTCCCTACATAACCTATTGAATTATGTCCTTATCTCGAGAAAACAACTATTGTTTTCGAGAAAACAACTATTGTTTTCTCGAGATAACGAGAAAATTATGTTATCACGAGAAAACAATATAAAAAACTGTTGGAACGGCATGACCGAATCAGGCTTCCGTAATGCAGTGATATTCTACAAACCTTTATTTTAGCTCTAACTGATTCAATCTAACCCACCAGAAATATTGAAGCAAAATTAGATTTCTTCTTCTGATGGAAAAGTAGGAATTATTTCACCCAAAATGGGGTTTATCCAGTGTTCCTTTTATGGAGCATATTCAACATGCTCCTGTGTCTGTCGCTCACCTCCACCATAAACCATGTGACAGATGATCTAAAGCCCCTCTGACCTCTGGCTTACATGTGTTGTCGTCTCCTCTCCAGGCTCGGGGTCTGGATCTGTCCCGGGTTCGGGCCTGTGTCGTGGTGGCGGAGGAGAGGCCCAGGATGTCGCTCACACACTCCTTCTCCAAACTCTTCAAAGACCTCGGCCTTCACCCTCGATCAGTCAGCACGGCGTTCGGCTGCAGAGTCAACCTGGCCATCTGTCTGCAGGTACGACACCGACCCACCGCAATGAAGACGAGCCCGGTTCATACTTACAACCACAACATCCACAAATACCAGCAACCCTTTGAAGATTAGTTTTAGTAATTTAGTGTTTTAACCAATTTACTAATTTCTTCATTATTATTGTATCTAGTGTCTAGTTCTTTTACAATTTCTTTTACATTTTTTTAATATAAATACAACAGTAAATAATGATGTGATTGATAAGTTTGATGATATTAAGGCAGATTTTTACTGTTTAATTATAAAAATGAACCGGATTTTATTGTCCTCATAACAATTACACCTTAAGTACAGTATCTGCTCTAACTAATAATCAGGAAAATTAAGAAAATAGCACTAATTGTGCCATACACTGCATATATTTCCAATCAAAGTGTGATAAACAAGCAGCTGATCGAATTGTCTCAGTTTGTTTTTTACAGATTTTATAGAATGTTCTGGTCTTTGTCGGTATCTGTCTTCCTGTACTGGATGTTTTTAATGATAAGCAGTTCTTGTGAATTAACTTCTACGAGTCTGGTGTCAGTCAGATGATCACCGGTTCTGTTCTGTGATTGGCTGCAGGGCACTTCAGGACCAGACCCCACTACTGTGTACGTGGACATGAGAGCGCTGCGACACGACAGGTACCGTCACTTTTATATATCTGTCTTTTGTTTCACTCCATCACATGTGGATGCTTGAGGTTGGGAAATAAAAAATAACTGCAATAATTGTCAAATGTTTATTTCTTTTAAGCTTAAACGCTGATGTGTGTTTCTGAAGCAAGAGGAAACCACATGTTGTCAAAAAGTGGAATATTCATGTTATGTCAGGTAGAATAAACCATCAACCATTGGGACATAAATATAAAAAGACAGAAAATATGTTCTTTAAGTCAGAATGATGTCTACATGTGGCAACTATAAATACATTTGTGAAAGTTTTTCAGATTTCGTCAACTATTGGTCGTGTTTGTGAAGATTCTGACACCTGATGAACTTGTTTACATATATTACATATGTATAGTTTTTCCTCTTTTATTCCGGTAGTTATTTTGTAACAACTCCCTTCTTTGTCATATTTCCTTTCCGTCATTTACACCTTGTTCATCTGTGTGAGTTAGACCAACTCTTTACGTCCACTGGTGTTTTACTGCCCTCTAGTGGTCATGTGTTGTAGCTCTGGCTTCTGGGTGCAACGAGAGCAGGGCTGTGGATCTCAGGGGCCAATATGATCTTAACCCTCCTGTTGTCCTCATATTCTGTATACACCCCATCTAAAAATGACCCATCCTCATTAAATCCCATATATAAGCAGCTTAATTGAATTTGAAACACCAAATCTTATTTTGCTTGAAGAAACCACAAATCCACAAAGGGTGAATATTGTTCCATTTGGGTCAGATCAAAGGCAGTGCAGTCTGAAGAACACCTGTCTGCTGTTGTTTACGTCTGATACTGATTGATTTGAGACAGAACTAAAACTCACATGTAACTAACTCTGTGACTGGGATTTCAACTCAAATTGACTGTCGGGTCATTTTGACCCAAAGATGATTTTTTTACAGCTTACATGGAAATGCAAATAAAGGCATCAATTTACTTTTTCTAATTTTGAGGTCAATCTAGGAAAAGTCATCAAATTTAAAGTTGAAAAAAATATTGTTGAGGGGAATTTTTTTTTTTTTTTAATTTTTAATACAGTGGCGGGTCATTTTGACCCGAGGACAACAGGAAGGTTAAGTGGGCCGGACCAGGAAAATAATAGAAAAATAGCCTGTAAATATTGACAATTCCAAATTGTTCAGCTCTGTTTTAGAACAAAAAGTAGAATTAAATAATGAAAATGTTAAAATGTCTATATTTACTAAGATTCCTTTTGCAAAAAAATAACCTGAGCAGCCTGAAAATTTTAGGAAAAAAAGTGCAATTTTAACCAAAAGGAGAAAGGGGAAAAAAAAGCTTTTATTTAAAAATGATTTAGGATTATGGAAATGAGATGGTAGATATGTTTTTGTTGTTGCTGTACACATTTAATTTGCCATAAACAGTGTAAAGGCTGCAAAGGATAAGCAAAATGATAAGCTTTTGCTTCTAGCCTATTCCTTTTTTTTTGGTTTTTATGTTTATTACAGTTATTGTATTGGTTTTTGATTGATGTACAAACCACAAATAAACCCATTCATTCATTCATTCATTCATTCATTCATTCATTCATTCATTCATTCAATATTATGCCTAAATGTATCATTTATATAGATGCATCACAGATGACAGTGGATCTATAAAGGTACAAATCATTAGTAAAAGGCAGAATATCGTTACAATTTTGGTTTGGAATTTATCATCATTTATAGGAAATTCTGCCATTATTTTATTTATCTGACCCACTTGTGATTAAATTGGGTAAAAATAAGTTTGACAACCTCAACAGTTCATGTTTTCAGTAAATTTTGCACTTAACAAATGCATCCTGTGGACTGGATTGGAATCTGTGGCGGGCCGGTTTGGGCCTCCAGGCCGTATGTTTAACACCTCTGAACTGGAGCATTTACATTACACACTGTAAAAAGTAAAACTTGAATCTACTTAGAATTTTTTGTTCAATAGGTCACACATAAAAAAAAATTAGTTGAATGAACCAAATTATTTCCATTGAATATAATTTAATCTAATTTAAATTTCATTCACTCAACTAATTTA
>JAQQZY010000014.1:9418366-9438347 GCA_030068375.1 Ostorhinchus rueppellii | reverse complement strand
TGTGTATGCACAAACTACCAAATAAATTTGGTAAGCAAAGATGTATTCAAAATAATGGTTCACTGCACGTTCAGTGTGCATTTGTTTATGTGGTATAGTGGTGAGCATAGCAGTTGACCTGGGTTTGATTCCTGGCCATGGCATCTGTTTACTTTTGGGGTGTTGAACAGGATCACAATGCAGTTTTGAGTTGATGTGAAATGCTGGGAATCGATGACAAAGCAGCTATGGAGTGAAAACAAATGTTTCAGAGCTGCCAGATCTACTTCAAAACTCTTACAATTTTCAGGTTCTGTCAAGTAGTAGATTTAGATATGTATTGTATAAAGTGTACACAAACTAAATTTATAAATAAACCAATGACATTTCTTAAGTTTGTACTGAGGATTTCTTTCTTACTTTATTTCAAAGAATACAAAGAGCAAACATACAATCAACAAGGTCACAAGAACTTACAACAATCTTAAATATACAAACAAAAACAAACAAATACAAAGGGGTTCTTTAACATCAGTTCTCTGTCAAAAAAAAAAAAAAAGTTCTTCATATGAAAGTCTAATCACATTTGGAGGAGTCTATAAGCTTAATACTGCATATCGACAGCCTCTTAAAATGATTAGATAAGTCAGTTTGGCATGTTTGAAAAGAAATTGTTTAATTCTCTCACGTTCCATGTTTGACTGACCTTGTTGTTTGTATGTCAATAGGCAACTGTTGTTATAACTGTTTTGATTACAATTGCTAGTAAATATCATATATTCAACAAATGCTTCAGTTTTTTGAGTTTCTTGAAAAATCTGAAAAAAAAAGACATAAGCAATTATTTTAAGAAAGCGTCACTATATAATGTTCAAATTCAGCCAAGAGTCTGTGTAAGCTGGGGGTCATTTTCAAAACTTTGCATTTATGAATATGGAATTTGCCAAACAATATAAATAAGTTAAAAATGTACTCAGTGCTGCTGTCTTGGTGGATAAAATATGTAATAACAGACTTACAATCAATTACAATGGGGTGTCTAACTTTACACAATACATTTGTTATCAGTTTAGTCCAGAGGGTAATAGAGTGGTTGCATTGATAAAATAAGTGTATTAAAGTTTCAGGCTCATTATTACAGAAGTTATATTTATTTTCGACATCTAAAAATTTAGAAAAGGTCAAAATGAGGATGTGTTCATTCTTGTTTTAAAAAATGAACCGCTTCCCACGTGTTCTCGCGAGACGTAAGCAACAGCGCCACCGTGTTTATATGCGGAAAAGCGTCAAGAGGTATGAGGAATACTCCGCGGCTAATGATAGCTAGGTACACAAATAGGGATTTAAATCAGTTTCTGTCTCCACTGGCGCTCTGGGGGTCTAATAAAGGCTGGAGACGGACATAATTTCAGCTGGGACCTTGGTTTTTGCTGCTACGTTCCCACCGAGGCGACGAGCAATAACGCGAGACTACCGCTAATCCCGAAAAGAGGGAAGCGGCCTGCTTTTGTGACCGGCTTCCCGGTGCAGCTCAAACGGCTAGCACTGTCACCACAGCCCGGGGCTTCCACCGGATTATTTTTCTTTTTACCAACATAAGGTTTTGAAGTTGTTTTTGCTCTGCTGAAAGCAGTTGATTAGCCACCCAGCCCTCTTACTTTCGACGTTTAATAGTCGTTGTTTTTCACCTAAGGGGACCTTTTGAAGCTCGAGCGGCCTGTTTTGTTTTCGAGCCGCCATGAACAATCTCCGCGAACAATAACACAACCATAACGAGCCTGCTGGGGCTTCACTGCCGAGCGAAGTGCGAGCAACAGACCGGATGCCTCCAGTGGAGTGATAAATGCACCGTCTGATAGCAGCTGTGGGCCGACGTGAAAACCGGGATCAAGAATGCATATGGACTATGGAGGGAGGCATCGGGGGAAAGCATCGCAAACCGGAGCAGTCGGTCACGAAAGCCGCAGTTAGAATTTGGGAGCTGCTGCTGTTAGCTAACCAGCTGTATTAAATATAAGGCCAGTGGCGGAGGAAAGAGCGCCACACGATGCTTTGTCTAATCATAACTCGTGGATTGTATGGAAACAAACGTGTTGGATGGTTTCTACCCTTGTGAATGCGCAGATTATCGCTCACATCCGTCGAAAGCAGCTGGACTTTAATTACTTCACATTGAGGATGGATTAGATGTGACTGCTCGCTGTGTGATACGGGATGTATAACCTGCTCATATATGTGGGATTTACCGACTGGGAACCGAAGGAGAAGTGATTTGGTTATATCTGTCTCATCTATGCCCCCTTCAAAGCCCCCAGACTCCCTTGACAAAAACGGTAATTTTACCTCAAAACAGGCGGGAGTTGTGGGTCTGGATTGTGTGCTTTCGTGTGACTTTAGTGCTTTAACGTGTCAGTAAATCTTAACGGACCGGGCCGAACTGGAGCCCCGGGCCAGGCAGCTGAGATGAACCCGGTGAATGCGACCTCTCTCTACATCTCCGCGAGCCGTTCGGTGCTGCAGTGCGACCCCCGAGACCCTCGGGCCCTGGCGGAGCTCTGCAAACTGCTGCCGTTTTTCCGCCAGTCCCTGTCCTGCTTGGTCTGTGGTGAGTGAAGAAATATATATTTATTCTGTACGTGATTTAATGAAATGCCTGTGTCAATATATGTGTTGGTAACTATGCGCTGTTGTCAGCTGCAAGCATAGAAATTGAGCTGCTTTCAGGGACAGTCGGAACTTCAAGCACCAATCTTTGTATTCAGCCCTTGAGGGAAGTAAACAACTACATTTCTCATGCAGTTATCTTAGATGTTAAAAGATTAACTTATATATTGGACATAATTGAAACAAAGAGATAAAATACGTCATGTAAAATCAGCAAATGTCAAGAAACAGTGCGAAAACAGACCACATAAGGAAATACAATAATATCAGCCTAATGTGATTTACTGAATGAGGAGCACATGCAAAAGTATTATTCATATTTACGTTACAAACCGATACTGACACTTAAGCTTATGTTTATATAGTCTATAGAAAGTATATGTCATTTAAGCTTATGCCTGTTTTTATCACCTGTTAACAATGACAACTTGAAGCAAAAATAAGTTATTTTTTAAAGTGATATGTAAGTAGATAATAGTTAGCGTATAGCTACTCACTAGTAGTTAACACTACTACTGCGACTACTTATAACAATAATAATAACAACAACAATAATAATGATGACGATGATGATGATGATGATTATTATTATTATTATGATATTAACACT
Organism: Ostorhinchus rueppellii; assembly: GCA_030068375.1. Classification (NCBI taxonomy): domain Eukaryota; kingdom Metazoa; phylum Chordata; class Actinopteri; order Kurtiformes; family Apogonidae; genus Ostorhinchus; species Ostorhinchus rueppellii. The sequence continues at coordinate 9,435,094 of JAQQZY010000014.1, read as the reverse complement.
AATAAGGTGGAAAGACGTATTACTTGTCTGGTTTTTATTCCTGAATTAAAAATGTTGTACGTCTAATGTCATATCTCTCACAAAGTAAAATCATAAACTACAATTAATAATTTAATAAATTAATACGTTTGCTTCGCCCCGTGTGCATTCGCTTTCTTGCCTGGTTTGTTAAATTTAACAGCGAAATTTTTAACAGCGAAATTTCCAGTGTGCCTTAAACGTATCGTTGTTCATAGCTACACCCATCGTGACACACCTCCCTCTGTTTGCTGTTCGGCAGCATCGGGGCGTTTCTGTTTATTATGTGGAATCAAAAGGCGAAAAACAGTCCTTGCACACACTGTGTTTCATTGCACACCCCTCTAAAAAGATTAACCTATCTTGCAGGCAAAAAAAAAAGAGATTTGGAGGAAATGTGAGCTATTATTAGCTTTGGGGAATTAATCTAGGATGCTCATACACCTCAGACTGTAGAGGCGAAAACGAATCAGTGGTTGTTTGTTGCCTGTTAAATGAATGATACTAGAAAGCTTTATGTATTGGCATCTTATTTACAACGTATAACAATATTACAAATTATTATTATTGTTATTATTGTATTAGAACTGCACATTTAATCATCCTCTGTACCTGTGTAGTTATTTATTTACAGTCTGCTGTACTTTAAATGTCCTGTATGTATGGTGGCATTGGGCAAAGGGATATTATTTGTAAAACGTTGCTACACTTCTTGCATCTTTTTGATGAACATGAAGAACATGTGCATATTTCAATGTGGTATGGGGCCTGCGTATGGAAAATTAGATGGAAATTGCAATTCTGAAGTGCAGTATCATCTATGATAATCGATGATAACATCAAGTTCTACATCCCTAATCATTAGTATTATCATTGTTGTTACTACAGCCAGTGCTATTATTGTTGTTTTGAGTTACAGTGTTCCTTAAAGTTACACAAATACAGTTTATTTGGTTTTATTGTAAGTAGAATTTAGAGGGGGGAAAGTCATGCCTCTACAGAAGTAAATAAAATCATAAATGGGATATAAAACATGCACACACAAGATACTTTTAGTTGCAATTTTTCAATGCTTCATATGACCAATGATCCTAGTAGGATAATCCTCAATTTTCTTACCATCATGAAACAGTAGACTGCAGCAACCATACATCAGAGTCAGCAATAAATTTTCAGGTCAATTCAATAGTCAACAACAAGCCTTTGCAGAGAGGCCAGAGTTAGAGGTATGTGGTGTTTTCTTCAACTGGTGATGTGTTGGTTACAGCAGCGCAGCACTAATTGAAAGTGATAAAGATGGGTTCTAAAAAATGTTTTTTATATATATATTGTTCAGTTGCTTTGAAGTTTTCACTGCTCCTACATGATGCAGGGAGTTCCCCAATATATGGTCTGAATTATTGATATTTTTATTATGTATTTCCCCATATTTGATATGAGGTAAGTGCAAAGTTGGTGTTTCTGTGAGAAGAGGAGCAGTTTTATTACAGTTACAGATAACCTACTCCACCTTTACTGTGTAAATAATAGATCAAAATGAAAGCAGCCTTCACATGGTGTTAAATATAGACACTTGCAGCAGTTGTGTGGGATTCATCACGCAGGCTTTGCTGAATGTGTAAGGTTTGTTGTTTCTTATGAATGGACCTTCATCCTCTTTCCTATCTGCAGCTGCACTCCTTAGTGACAAGTGTTGCTAAGGAAGCTTCTCTCAAAGACTGGTTGTCATTCAGTTTGGAAAGCTGCCAAACACCACTCAGGATTACAGACACTTAAAACTGACATCCTATCACTTTGTTGCATAGTTTATGATAACTTTATAATTAAATATTTCCAATAAATTCTTTTAATGATGATGTCAAACGTGATAATGGAACTTAAAAGGAGATCTGTTCAATTTTGTTTAAGAGACAGAAAAAATGACAGGGAATTTGTGAATTCTAAATCTTTATTAAGATATTTGAATCCACCATTGCAATTTATTGTATTGGTTGGCCAGATCTCTTTTTTTTGCCATCTTTAATGTTGATCTTTCTAGACAGTTGGAATGTCAGAATGAATCAGTGTGTGATATTTCCTTTGCTCTCGTCCTTTTACTTCCAGGTAATCTGCTGCAGGATCCCATCGCACCTACCAACTCGTCATGTCAGCACTATGTCTGTCGCGGCTGTAAGGGTCAGAGGATGCAGCTAAAGCCGTCCTGTAGTTGGTGTAAGGACTACTCCCGTTTTGAGGAGAACAGGCAGCTCTCCTTGCTCGTCCACTGTTACAGGAAACTCTGTCTCTACATCACCCAGTCACCTCTTGCCCCACACATAGCCAGCGCCGCCAGTGACTCGCCGGACCTTCAGGCCATTCTCAACGAGGGCCTGACGTTGGCTGAGAGCGAGCCGGAGGCAGAGGATGTTTCAGATTCAGTTGGTGTGTCGCAGGCGGCCTCCACATCTGAGGTGTTGCAGCCTGAGGAAGCTCCTCCTACAAAAGAGTTTAAGGTGGAGGAGCCGAACCCTGTGAGTGTAAATGGACTGCATGATTGTAACGGCCTTGTCAGTTCAGACAGACTGCAACCCATCACCATAGAAACAGGTGGGGGGGTTCCAAAGCAGGAGTGCTTTGCGGAAGAAATCCCAGTGTGCGTGAGTGTCACAGGGACGGGGGAGGCGGGACTTTGTGATATCAGCACTTTTGGGGATGACCTCAAACATGGAGGGGGTCCATTGTTGTTGAGTGTGGAGGAGGTGCTCAGGACTCTGGAGACGGACACAGACCCTGATCCCACCCTTGAGCCCAATCCGAAGCCGGACTGCTCCCCTTCTGTACCTCAGTCCACCCTTAACGGACCCCTCAACCCCTCTCGCCTCCTCCCCTCCCTCCCCACAGAAAACAACTTCCGTCCCCTCCAGCCTCACGCACAGCCCTCACTGCAGCCACCCCTGCAGCCCCCCACTGTTGTTCCCCGTGTTCCCCTTCGGTGCCACCGCAAGCGCTCCCGTTCAGAGAGTGACAGTGAAAAGGTGCAGCCCCTCCCCATTTCTAGCCTGCTTCGAGGGCCTTCGCTTGGTGCCAACAGTTCCCCTCATCACCCAAACCCTGGTTCCACCACCAAACAGGAGCCCAAGTTCCCTGCAGTCACGCCCCACCCTCACCTGGCACCGGTGCATAATGGCAGCCCTCCAAAGGTAGGCAAGACTGTGCTAGTCTCCAACAAAGCACTGAAAAAGACTGTGGAGCATCATGGGGGCCCTAAGAAAGCTTACACCAAGGCCAGGCAGGGGACACCTAAACCTCGTGCGCAGCCTCGCGACCGGGTACTGCCCCACCCCCACACTCACCCCTTGACACACCCACCCAGCCCCTCAAAGCCACTGTACAAGAAGCCTGTGGAGAAGAAGGGCTGCAAGTGTGGCCGAGCTACCCAGAACCCCTCTGTTTTGACCTGTAGGGGGCAGCGTTGTCCCTGCTACTCCAACCGCAAGGTGAGAAGGCTCTGTGAATATATGTTTATTGACCGTGTATCCCAAAAATGACCATTTCATGAGACAAATTACTAGGGTTGAAACTAATGGTTGTTTTAAATGTCAGTTCCTCTGCTGATTATTCTCACATTTAATTGATGAGTTGTTTTGTCTCTAAACTATCAGAAAATGATTTTAAAAAATTTACTTATTTTCTTTCGATAGAAAAATGAAGAATAAGAATAATCAGTCTTTATCTTCTGATTATACATACTCAACTAATAAACAGAAGTACCTCTTATGTATTTATTTAATTCTATTTATTTAGTCTTCAGTCCTTTAGGATATTTTTCAGAGGTTTTCAGTTAAGAGTGTAATGAATAATGATGAAATTTGGATGATTAAAATATGAAACGGTATGTTTTTTCAGCCAGGCTTTTCACACCCACACCATGCCCATGTGACAAAAGTAGCTCCTCGTCCTTCTTTTCCCTGCTCCCCCCTTTTTGTGGTGCCTGCATATTTCCTGGACAAGTGTAAACTATACTTTGTATAGAACATAATATGCAAAGATGGATGTGCTCCCGTTGTCACATAACAGCTCTATCAATCCTAGAACAGCTAATGTTTGGATGAGTTTCCTCCTTTGAGCTCATTACTTTACATTACATCCTTGATGTGACTGTTGGTTCTGCAAGAGGCAGAGATTTTAACACCGTCAGAACAGCTTTAGTTCTGAGTTTTCGCAGTTGAGCCCAGACTATTTACTGTTTTACTTTGTATTTGGTCATTTTAGTACTGTGCTTTTAATGTAGTAAAACATTTGAAGTGGAAATACAATCACATTTGGAAAGTGGGGATGCAGTGATTGTGGAATTCCATAATACTGGCACAAGTCCTCCTGATAGCCAGCATCAGCACTGATGATTTTTCTTAATTTTTCCCATATTTGTTCAATTTTGTGCTGTGAAGCAAAGAAGTTTTAAAGTGTTTCAGCCCTTTGGCACTTTCTTCCTTAATAAGCACAAATTCAATCATACAAATATGTGTAAACAAGTTATATTATAACAATCCAAAACAAAAGTGCTGAGTGACTAGACAAAGGCAAATGTCATCTTATTTCTCTTTCTAGTCAAAGTTCATATCATAGCTGATGTATCAATGCTTCTCTATTAGTAGAGCTGACACTTGACCATAATATATAATTAATTATTAAATTAATCCTTGACTTAATATAAATATATTTTTAGTAGTGTATTTTTTCCAAACTGTAGCCAGGGTCTGTATTTACCTTGTCTGAAGAAGAGCCAGGCTAGTATTAGAGGCAGGTCTTTATTTTTACTTCTCATTTCTTTAGTGCAAAGCCTTGTTTTCATCTGCTCCTGTTTGCTCTGTTAGTTATTGGATTGTATCATTTAACTTGGCGCATCCTTTGATTTGTGATAATTCAGTGGACAGAAACCAATAACTTCATAGCAGGCTTTTATTGTGAAAGCTTTATCATCTTATGACATTTTATATGTTGAAAATAAAATGACACAAGTGTACATTATGTCCAGCTGGTCTGCACATCATATGGCAGGCACCAGGAGTCTTTGCAGCTTTATTTTTAACCTGGCCTATATTTGAGGACATTGTTTGTGTTCACCTCGCCCACAGCCATTATCAGAGACTTGGCTTGTATTTGACTCTTGACTCACATTGCGTCTCATCTTTGAACTAGACAGCATTAAGTCTGTGTTCAGCCCTAGTTTTAGACACATACAGTCATTTACTTTGTCATTATTCTGACCAGATGACAGCTCGATCTGGTTACCTTTCTGTTAACAGTACCCTTATATCCACTAGATGGTGCTCTTGTGTTCTTTTCTCATCCATTAAACTGTGTCATTAATTTTTAAAGGCGTGTCTGGACTGTATCTGCCGCGGTTGCCAGAACTCCTACATGGCAAATGGAGAGAAGAAGCTGGAGGCCTTTGCTGTGCCAGAAAAAGCCCTGGAACAGACCCGCCTCACTCTGGGCATCAACCTGACCAGTATCACAGCGGCAGCCCTTCGCAGCCCGGCCACCAGCTCCCCCGGCAACACCCTCCTCAATGTCACCACGGCAACAGGGGCTCCGGTCACGGCTACCTTCCTGTCAGGGGCGGGGCACGACAACAGGGGCTTTGACGATTCACTGGAGATGCGGTTTGACTGCTGAGGTCCCGGCCCTTCCTCCGGTTAGTTGACGTGCACATTCCCCGCCCCGCCAGCCGGGCGTCATCCATCGGGTCGTGCCAGGGGCCTGCGGTGGCGGAGCCAGAACAAGGCAGCTACAGTGACAGGCGGTAGTGAAGCGAGGGTCACCAGCTGAAGCTGAGGAGTTGCCCTCCGTCCGCCGCCCAAAACTGCACCATGCTTGTGGTCTTGCATACAAGTCGGAAGAGAAGAAGGAAAAAGGAGATGTAGCGTTACTGTATGTGCAGAGATTTCATTTCAGTGGGGATAGTTCTTTTAAGTTTCTTCTCTACTATGGGCAATGTGTAGAGCATGTCGTGTAGCTAAGTCAGGAGTGTTGACCGAAGTCGCACGCCTCTCTGTGTGTGTGTGAGTGCATGTGAGTGTGTATGTAAGAGGGGAAGGGTTTGGTTTGGAGATGAACCTTATGAGCAGGAGCGGAGACATCATCATCGTCATCATCAGAGACTGGTGTAATTTATATTCAAGAGAGAAGTTTTTGTATACGGACTTGAGTTTCCATTAAGAAGACATTTAAAGATCTGTTTTATAAGTTACATTAAAAACAACAGAAGCTGGTGTGAGGTGCATTCAACCAGAATATTTTCACCAGGATATCAAGATCAGCAACAATAACATTTGCGCTGAAATGAGTCAAAATCAACTTTAATATTTTAAAAGCACTTACTGAAATATGGGCTGACAAATATTTATTAGCAACAAACATGTTGTGAATTTAACACCACCAGCCAAATGTGTGTGTCTGGTGAATATTAGAAAAACATGTATTTAACCAATGAAATCGTGAATGTTTGAGTCAAGAGAAACTGCCACGTTTAGATCTTACGCTAAAAGTTTTCATGTTCAGTCATTTGTGTTCTTGTTTTAAACACTTCGTCACACAGGTTTATGAAATGTTCCCCACCATATTTCTAATGTTACCATGTTCGTGCTAAATATTCTGGTTGATTGCAGCCCCTGCCTGTTTGTCACATATTATGGTTTCTGGAAGCTACACACATGCTGCTAAATACCACAAAGGACTCAAGGAGAGCAAACCTGTTTTCCTTGTCTTTTGTCTTTGTGTTTTTGTTTCTCTCTCTTTTTTTTTATAAGTTGCGTTAACAACATTTGCAGTATTTATTGGACGTCTCCTAACATAGGTTACGTGTCAGACATTATTTCACGGTTCAGCCCATCAAGTCTGTTGATTCAGTTTGGACTGTTCTGTCTGGGTTACGTTACTGTCTTCGTAGTGTTAGTTTCTGGTGTCTCCAAACTGTTTTTGTTCTCCCTTGGGGCATTTAAATACCTGTAATATAACTGTAACATATTTCCACAAAAAAGAAAGAAAATCAAAACTTGACAAGTGTTGTGTGATATTTTTTTTCCTCTTTTTAGCTCGTTTTACTGTACTTGCACTACTGTGTTTGAACACTAGATGGCAGCACACGCCCTGCTGCCTTCACGATGTCTGTTTTCATGAGGCTTATGATTGTGAATGTTAGGGCTTCACACAAAATCTTTATTTTATTAGCTTTAAACCATGGTAAAACAAGTAACTTTTAATAAATGAGAAAACTTAAGGTCTAATGAAAGCAAAAAAGTTGCATCTCTGCTACGTTCAGTTTAATACAACCAACAACTGCTTTTTTTTTTTTTTTGTAGTGTCTTTATTTTACATATTTACAAACAAATTTGGCTTATGTACATTCACATTTAGTTTTGCTCTTTTAGGCACAAAAATCTAGTTTCATTCAATCTTTTCCAGCCTTGTTACTGCAGATATTTTTGATGTTTTGCAGAAGACTTGACTGCAGGTGGATGCTTTCTGTTTTCCTGTGAAGGAGCCACATTTAAGGTACTACTGTTTTAACTCTTTCACTGATTAATGTAAAAGAAAACAAAAGGAATTACAAGCATCCAGCACCGTTAAAATCCACCTTCACGATCAATCAACTCAAAAATACACAGTTGTACAAAATAACAAATGCATTTGAGAAATAAAACCGAAATAAAATGCATCTTTAGACATTTTAGAAAAGTCTGCATTCATAGCACAATCATGAAAATAGAAAAGTTCAGGTATTTACACAAGTGCTACAGTCCTCTGTTTTTTTTTTTTACATTTTAGAACAACTCAGGGGGCTTTCATCAGCTAATGCAGAGCTCTGTTGTCATGGAGACCACTCAGGTATAATCATCTGACAAATCCACGTCACCAGTTACTTCCTTTACTGACCGCCTTTTTCTTGCTATGGTGATAGTATCGGTGTAAAACTTTAAATGGGTTCTACATTTTATACAGATTTATAAGTGACAAAAGTAATCATAGAAGTTGTTTGCATCATCTCTCAAGGCTTCTGTTTATTTAAAGTGGTCCAAAAAATTAGTTCAAAGCGCATTAAGTTGACACATACATCCTAACTGAGGTAAACTAGATCCAGATTAAAGGGAGCATGCTCAGTTTTTATTCTTTTTATTCTTTTTTATTTTTATTCTTTATTTCATTCATTGTAAAATAAAAAAAAAATAATTTAATGGAAATACTTGTGTAGGAAAACTAACATTTGAAGTAAAATTTCAGAATCTCACAATTGCATATTATTACTTCAATCACTGCAGAAACGCTGTGAGTTACAATCACCTTGGTTACTCACTGTAACAATTAGCAATGCAAGACTTTACTGGGAAACAGCAATGGGCTAGAAATACCTGAGGAGATGTTTTGTACATGCCTGGGAAACTAACTGACCTAGAAGGATTATTTTGCTGGAAATGTCCATTTGTTTGGAACGTCAAAAACCAACCCAAATAACTCTGGTCTGCAGAGGTTAAATGTGCTAAATCTTACATACTTTCATAAGAATTGGAAAAGAAATGACAAGTGCTGGTTAGTCGATGTTTTCAGTGTATAAAATAAAGTACTGTTTGACATTTGGTTGATGTCCAAAAGATTTATCGATCTTGCACTCGAAAAAAACTGGAGTGAATTTAATGTAATGTACAGTGTTTTGAAGTCGATCTGTTGCTCTGAGACACACATTCCTTTTGAGTAAAAGCCATTCGCAAATTATTTCTCAGAATTTCACATTTTGACCCAAGACTGTATCTTGGAAATGACATCCAACCCACATTTAGACTTAATTTTTCTTTATTAGTGTTTCAAAATTGTTAAAGCTTCAATACTTTTATTCTTGGAAGGTGTTTTTTTTTTTTTCCTCATAGACTGGTCTACTCTGGGACCTAAACTCAGTGCCAAAGGTCCATGGCCATGTATCCAAAACCTTCTGGCAAAAATGCAGAACATTTCTTGGAGCTACTCCTGAAGGGTTATATTATAAACGTATGGTATAGTTTTCCAGGTTGCATGTAAAAAAAGCTGACTCAAATGTGTTTATAGGAATTGTCAATTATATACACTTCACTACAAAGATGTTTTATATTCCTCAGCTACTGAAAGGCCAGAAAAACAAAAGCGGGAAAATACTGGAGGAAATTCAACTTTATTATTATTATTATTATTTATTTTGCTTCTTATTTGTTTGTTGTTTTATGAGGCATTAAGGATGTTTTATCTTTGACCTCACTTTCTCAGTCTCTATACCATAAAAAACAAAATTTCACAAGACTAATAAAAAAGCTTTTTAGTTTTACACATCCATCCTTACTGAAGCAGGATGAGTTATATTTAAAGGCTACAGAGTTCTTTATGACCCTTAACATGCCTCATATATAACAAATATCCACGTCTTTTTTGTTCAAACATTTCATTGAGGTGGAATATTTTCTTGTACCTCTTAAATCACTGGTACTTTACTGCTTCTTTCTGCGCCACAAGACCAGATTTTAGGTTTCCAACAAGTGAAAAATAGCTTAATCTCAGAGTTAGAAAGTAAAGTGTTCAAATCTTACAGCTTTTCTGTAGAAACGGAAGTAAATTAAACCTTGAAAGACGATACAAACTGCAGAAAAGCAGTGTTTAGAGGAATATGACACTTGAGGAAGTAGTATCACTGTCAATTTAGTGAGAAAAAGGAAATTAAAAAAGGAAGCCAGACATATCAGTAAACCTCCAAACCTTTAGAGAAAGTCAAAATATGTGAACTTTTGACCACACACGTGATAACATGTCTTTTTGTATGACAACGACGGCTGTGATACGTCTAAAATGACCAATTAAATGACTTTAAGTTGAATTTTTGGTCAGACATAACCAGAATTCTCAATAATACTGGACTTAACAGCATAGCCAGAAAAAAAAAATCCCAAATTTCTGATGTTTGAATCCAGATGTGAATGTTTTCTGAGTCTGCAGGTCGCATCTGCAGTTAATCCAACATGACTTGAAAGGCCAGGAATGCCAACTTTTATGAAGCTTGTAATGCGCCATTTGGAGAGGAGTTCGGACAGACGGGCCAACAAACTGGAACACGGAGCAGAGGGAGAAACCGTGATCCTGCTGATGCACAGAGCAACGTCTGTGAGCAGCATTGTCTGAAAGCTCAATGTTAAAGGGGTGATGATGTTTGTCGTCCAACGTGGCTGTCAACAGATATTTAGAACATGCGGAAGGCGTATTAACATTCACACCATCCTTACTGAAGCAGAAGGAGGGAAATTTAAGACTAGAGGTTTTTTCAGACCCACAGCTAGCGCTTCTTTGTGTATTCCGGCTGATTCACAACATACCAAAGTAAATATAACACAATATTTACATCTTTATGAACACACGCACACACACATACACGCATATTTATGTATCAGATAAGCACAAATGTCCACATGAATCAGGTTTCAAACATTGGATCCATCCAAAATATCATCCAAGTGGATGATATTTTACATTTGTTTTCAAACTTTTTCAGCTTGAGTGAAATTTGCAGCCTCCTCTGGACCCAAACTTATAAAACAGTGTCATGGATTACCACAGATCTACATTATTATTGACTCTTCCACATTTAAAACAGTCTTTTTTTCTCAATACTTCTATTTTTTTTTACCCACTTTTAACTTTAATATTTACTTATCAAGCAGGATTGGGCTTTGGACTTCCAACAGAATCCCACAGCTGTGTCCTAAGACTCGGCATCAATTGAACCACGATCACACCTGACAATGATCACACCGGTAACGTGTCTTCTGTGAAGGAACGTGATCATGTGACATTGACAGTGAAACAGGCTAAGCATGTTTTTTGTAAAATGATCTAAACTTCCTTATGATTCTATGGTTTATAGAGCATAATGATAGGTATTTTCATTTGCTTTATGGGTATTTTGATGGAAAATTAATTAAAAAAAACAAAAACACAGATTAAACCTCTTAACCCTAGAGCACTTTTCACTTGAGGAAATGTATTTACATGATTTTCAATATGTTGCGTTCAACTGAGTGTCAAGGAGTCTGGACCAAAGACCAAGTTTACAGTATTATTATAATTATTATTATTATTATTATTATTATTATTATTTATTTATTTATTTACTTATTTTGTTTTTAAGAGTTTTTTTGTTCTTGAATTCCTAATGTTTCAGTCATTTTGGAGCATCTTTTAGGGTCCTCCCATGACATTTTTGTTTTTTTTCCCTTTTGTTAGACATGCCACAGTTGAAAATAAAACGAAACCACTCTAATTTGTCATGCTTTGTCATATTTTGATCCATTTTTATGACCAGTACTTTTTGTTGGATATTATATCGAGTAAAAATCACCCGGCGATAGTGATGGTGTTACTTTTTATAGTGAAAGTGTTCTAGGGTTAAATATGCCGAGCGTTCTAGTAATTTTTTTGTTTGGGGTTTATTTTCTGTTTTTTTGTCTACTGTGGAAACTAAACGTAATTTGTGCTGTCCTCTAGTGGAGGTTTAGTCTGCCTCTTGTGCTGTATTCAGACAGGGTGTGAACTGAAGTGAGTTTCAGTGATACAATCTGGTTTTCATCTCCTCTATTATCGTCATATCATGTCTATTTATGTGTTCGAGTGAACAAAAAATTACCTTCTCTCTGTCTGAACACAGATTTCAAATGTTTGTACAAGTTGGTCTGTAATACCGGCGACTCAAAGCCACACTTTGTTTTGAAATCTCGAAAATACAATAGCCTGAATAGTTCTCACTCACACATTCACACACAGCCCCAGATCCATGAGTCCTTTCGCTCTGTTCTACCCACCAAACCAGTGTTGGCAAATTGTTTTGTTGTCGATTCTCAACAAAAACAAAGCTGCAGTTTTTCATTTTTCCTCCTTGTGAGTTTAGAGACTCATCGCAGGAGATTAAAATCTGTTCATGAAAAGATCGTTCATGAACAGAAACATGTCAGTATCTGGTTCAGAGCCTCTAGCTGATGAGAAATGCCCCAAAAAAGCTGCTTTTCTCATCCATGTCCACAGCAGAGGCGTTGGTCACCGTGACAAACAGGCGGTCTCCGGTGCTGAGGGGGAACAGCCCCCCCTGATGGGCAGAGTGGAGGGAGAACTGGGAGCCGCGGGACCAGCAGGAGGTCCGACTCGTCTTCATCAGCAGGATGGGAACCGGGTAGGAGCTCACCTGGAGGGAGGAGGAGGAGGAGAGTGAAGACAGGTGAGGGTGGGAGGTCATGTACAGTGTTAGGAAAGTTCATTTTCTACCTCAACTAGTTCAAAGTTCAGTTCACAAATTACAAAAGGAACTAGTTTGTTCATAGTTCATAATTATTTATAGTTAATAGTTTGTTCATAATTATTTATAGTTAATAGTTAATTCATAATTGTTTATAGTTAATAGTTAATTCATAATTATTTATAGTTAATAGTTTGTTCATAATTATTTATAGTTAATAGTTTGTTCATAATTATTTATAGTTAATAGTTTGTTCATAATTGTTTACAGTTAATAGTTTGTTCATAAATGTGAGGATATTCCCTTCCTCATGGACCTTGTCATAGAGCTTCTTTAATGTTCATATGTTGAATCCTTGGTGCTCCTACCTGCTACAGTCACTTTCTATTTTGTTTTATCTGGTTTCGATGACATGTTTCGATGCGATGCTGGTGGCTAGTGTTGTTGCCAGATTGAATGTTTTTCCCCTAAATATTAAGGGCTGTTTACACCATGTTTAGCCTGGTTTTCACCTGGAACACTACAGAAATTTGTCACCCTACTGAACAGTTAAACAGATTTTCACAGTTTGTTCATCAGGCAGTAAAACAGTGCGTTCAGTTCACGTTCGCCCAAAATATGAATGGTCAGGTACAACACTGGTCATAGATACATTTGCAAATGCTAAGTTGTAAAACAGAACTGCAAATAAGTTAGAGTTGAAGTATTTTATCCATGAACTGATTAGCGATGAAAACTTTTGGTTGTTTTTAACTCATTCACTGCCAGGTGTTTTCAGAACACAAACCCCCATACTGCCAGGCGTTTTAGAGCGTTTTGACTGATTTTCAAGACTCACAGAATATCGAGTTCTAGGACTACATAAACATGGCACCCATCAAAATAAAGTGTAAAGTTTCCAACAAAGTTTTGTTTCCAACTTTTTCGGTTCTCAAGTTATTGACCTTAGAACACAGGGTGGTTTTGCCCAAAATGCCTGAACGCTAAATACTTCCTCAAAGTTGCACCAGGTCGTTTCCTAGCAAGCCCCCTAATGAAAGCCAACTGACGCCAAAACACGTCATTGGCAGACAACGTTTGGCTTTGAAATGACACCAAAATGCATCAGTGGCAGTGAATGAGTTAATCATAGATCATAGTTTCATTCCAGGTTTGTCGAACTCATTTTAGTTCAGGGGCCACATACAGACCAATATGATCTGAAATGGGCCGGAGCAGTAAAATAATAACATAATAACCTATAAATAACGCCAACTTCAAACTTTTCTATGTTTGAGTGAAAAAAGTTAAATTAGATTAGCAAGTTTTGCACATCTACAACCTATACGTTGGAAATATGTGAATAACATGAACCACCTGAAAGTTGTTATGAAATATTTTATGCCTCACTTTCTCATTTACACATATGCATTATAACTTACAGATCACAATGGATCCACAAATACACAAAATATTTAGCAACAGGCATAATATTGTTGACATTGCACTTAAGACATTTCACATTGTTCAGATTTTTCACATTTTTTGTGAAAGGACCATTTGCAAAGGTAAGATTTTCACTTAATTGTACTTTTTTCCACTAAAAGAGAAAAGTTTGGAGTTATTATTCATATGTTATTATGTTATTATTTTACTGCTCCAACCCACTTGAGATCACATCAGTCTGTACGTAGCCCCTGAAGTAAAATGATTTCGACATCCCTGATTGTTCATATCTTCAGTGTAATTTTTGCATTTTTCATAAATTTATTCCATCTGTATGTTTGACACTTCTGCTCTAGCCTTTCGAATGTGAAGATTTGACGCTGTTCTTCATCATATCTAATAGTTCTGTAGACGTGGGTTTCTTAAGGTCATTAAAACTCTTGCTTTACATGAATTCTGGGGAAAAAAAACTCTAAACCATGTGCAGCCTGGCCAGAAATGATCACACCCAGCTAATGTGTCATGATGCTCCTGCCCCCCCCCCAAAAAAAAAACGATTTTTTCTCCAATCAATAACTTTTCTCTGTATTCTACTTTAATCTAATAGAAAAAAGTACAGATTCAATGAGATCTACTTTGAACACAGCACTTTTACTTCCAAGTTGATGCCTGTTGAAAATAAAACATTTGAAGCTTGCCGCACTTGGTCCAAGAAAACATTCAAATGAGGAACTCTGGGTATGAAGACATTAACGTTTCATGGCAAGAAAGAAGCACCTGTCTGCCAGCACCCGCTCATTGATATCTTAACTAGTTTTTTTCCCAGCATGGACATGAAATAGGGCTGAATACTCTTCAACTGCATTCATGAAGGTCTTCAAAGTCTTAAATTTCTCTTTTTGGAATCTGTAGAAATGTTTTATACTGAATACAAAAATGTATCACTGAATCTTCTTACTGTCTGACTGTCAAATTTATTTTAGTGTAGAAGTCGCATTCAGCCCAGTATGAGCTCAAGTGGGCAGGACCACTAAAAAAGCAGTGAAAAAAGTAAAATTACACCATGATAACGTTTACATTTATAAACCATTCTTTAAAAAAAAAAAAAAAATGTAAATAACATGAACCTCATTTTTTAAGACAAATAAGATACATTTAAACTTATTAAATACCTGTAGATCCACTAATCATATCAATACATGTAAATAATTAGTGTAAAATACAGTTTGTCATCTATTCATGGTCAGAGTTACCGTGGAAACAGCATAATCTTCTACAACATTGATTCACCAGTAAAACCCATGGAGTTGGATCAATGACAGTGGATGGTCACACTGGGTTTATGTTCAGTTAATGAGAGATTTTAATGAAAAATTCACCTTTTGTTGCAGTTTTCTGGGTTTTTTTTGTTTGTTTTTTACATTAACCCTCAACTTAATCTGAGATTTTATGAACATCTACATTATCAGCAAATTAAACACAGGAATATATCTGATTTATCCTGATAAAATGCAAAATGCAGAGGATAAGATTATAATAGATGGTGGATAAATTGCTTGAGAAAGGTTGGATATAGAGAAAATTTCACTTGGGAACTGACACAAAATTAGCACTGGGCCTTCATGGGTTAAGTCATTTCCTGTTGTTCATGTTTATTCAGGTTATTCACTTTTAATTTAAATAAAAATATAGTTCCTAAATGTAAACATTTTCATGTATTTTTACTTTTTTACACTACACAAAAAAAAAAGGTCTGGAATTGTCATTATTTGTAGGTTATTATGATAGTATTTTGCTGGTCTGATCCCCTTGAGCTCAAACTGGGCTGAGTGTAGAACCTGAGCTAAAGGGATTCTGACACACTTGGTTATTAATATCTTCATTGTTATTTTTGCATTTCACAAATTCATCCCATTGTTCGGACTGAACCCTTTAGCCGATTTTGGCTCACAGGCCGTATGTCTGACAAGACGTTAAAGGGCTCATATTTTGCTAAACCCAGTTTTATTTGTCTTTGTTCATTCATTTGTGTATTTGGACCACAATAGTTCATACAGTTTGAATTTGAACCCTCCAGGTGCTGCAAAGTTATCTTTGTATTAAATTTGGCAAAAATTGAGTGGATTTCTCCAACCTGTTTTAATTCCTTCTTAATTTGACTAATTATGTCCCAACATTTGCCCATATAAGGTCCAGACTCCAGCTGAACATTTCCCAGAGTACGACATAATTGTTTGTCAGCAGCAGTGGTTGTAGTAAAAACTAGAAATATGTCCAAACATCGAGCTGATTACCTCAAATGTTTAGTTGTTGGTTGAACGGGACAGAGCAGCACAGTCAACAACCTGGAGTCATTTGCATTTAAAGGGCCAGCGCTCAAAACCACCATTCTCATATAATACATGGATTCAGAAAGTTTGGGATGTTTACCAGATGGAGCAGATCACATACTGGCTCAGGCTTCAGAAAACCATATTCATTAAAAGATGGGAACCCATGTTCCCTTTGGTGCAATAATATTTATTGGTGATGAAAATTCCATGTTGTTAATCATGGTGTTGTCATTCTGCCTCTGCCTGGAGCCTTATTTTTGGAAGTGGACATTGTTTATTTGCTATAACTGTTATTGTTTTCTTTGATATCCTTGCTGCTGTAAAGGGGGAAAAGAAACTGATTTAACTGTACTTAAATGTGTACATTGTATTATTCTGAAAAAAGGACAATCTAATAAAAACTAGAAAAGCACTCGGAGATCGCAGACCTCCGCCAAGATAGGGTTTGTATTTTTAATTTTTTTTAAGGTAGTGTTTGTACTTTTTTTTTAAGGTAGCGTTAGTACTTTCCTCCACTAGATGGCAGTGAATGACCTCATATGCAACTCTGTGCCACCATGCCCTGTTTCACAATGATAAAGAATAATTTAAAAAGTTGCTGGATCCAGACGGTGATTCAAAACGCCTCCAAAATTTAATCATCTCTCCCTTGACCCAGAGTGGACATACCCTGAA
>JAQQZY010000014.1:9392322-9404264 GCA_030068375.1 Ostorhinchus rueppellii | reverse complement strand
TAGCTGGGATAGGCTCCATGTGACCCCCGTGACCCTAGTGAGGATAAAGCGGGTATAGAAAATGAATGAATGAATGATATTAAATTCTGCAGATTTTAATTGAACTCTGTTGATCTGAGGTTCTTCTCGTCATCTTCAACACTTATACACTGATTTATGTCACTTTTGTGTCAGTTTGTGGCAGCAAAGTCTTTAGTTATAAAGAAAACATAAAATTTCCAGTTCAAGCTGCAGGAGAGGATAATTTATACTCCTTTTATTCTTTTTTTTTTCTCATTCATCATCTCCACTCACACTCCTGAATGTAAACATATCTTTACTAGGGATGCTCAAATACCACTTTTTTCCAGACCGACTACAAGTACGAGTACTTACATTTGAGTACTTGCCGATACAAGTACGGATACGAGTACTTAATTCCATTGCAGTTCTTAGTTCCTTTTGAAAATGTGCTTTATTGTCGTTGTCATTAGTCTGACTGGAACAAAGTGCCGCTACTGACATTTAATGTGTTGGAATGAGCATTTCTTAGTCAATCCACCAGGGGGCACCGCTCTTTATTTACCATACTGGACAAATACCATGAAGAAAAGTAATGTTTTTGAGAAGAAGAAGAAAGTCAGTAATAACAAACATGGAGACGACAGAGGTAACACTAATGTAGATACTAATGTTGCAGCATTTCCTCTGGTAAGATTTAAAAGTGAAGCTTCAGGAGGGAAAAGACAAATGAGTTTTAAGTTTCATTTTCACTTCTGCAGGTGGTGGTCCGCACCACTCCTTACCCCCATGGTATTAAAAGTAGGATGTAAACCAGTCCAGCCCTGGGTAGTTGTTATAAATATATCAGTAGTTTTTCTCTACCTCACACAGTCGCTCTTTGAACAGATCTTCTACCTCCACGGTTCCGCTGGTATTCTTCATCTGGATACGCATCACCAGCACCTGGAAAACAGACAGAATAGCGGACGCAGAGAACAGACAGAACACTCCATCTGTATCTATCTGTCTTTAAGGTTACTTGCAGTCAGTGTTACTTTTATTTTGTAAATTCTCCACACTGCTCACATTACTCCTCTATACCTGCTGCACTTAACTGCAAATGTCACGCGGCCATAAATGTTATTGGTGTAATTGTATCGGAGTGCAGTTATATCCAATTATTTTAACATTTCTCTATTTATTAATTGTCATATTAATATTTCCACTGTAGTTTTAATCTATTGGCTTTTATGCTTTATTGTCTTACTCATTTCTGTAGTAGTTGCGATATATTTCTGGCTCCCATGGTGTTTTTGTATTTCTTGTGTTTATGAAATAAGCCGATGAAACGCAATTTTGTTCTGAACTGTACTGTGCCTGAATGACAATAAAGTGAATCTTGAATCTTGGAGTATTTTTACGAGTACAGTATTGGACCTGATACCAGTATTGGGTATCAGTGCATTCCATTTTTTGTCTTTTTTGGGGGGCTATAACTCCTTTACATGTGCACTTAGCACAAACTCACCCTAATGATGCAGTAATTCACCTTAATTCATACATCTCAAATGTGTTTTGCCAGGATTTCTGTTTTGTTCTGCACTTTCAACACATATCACACATTCAGTCTCTGTCTCTTGAGATTATTTTAGGAGTATTTAACATGAGTGAAAAGTAAAACAGACTTCCAGCACTTGTGCATTATCACTTTTACGGCAAAGACATAGTCATACTGCAGTGGTGAAGGAAAAACGACCCTTGTCTGAAGGTGTTACAGCATTATTCAGTGTATAAATAAAACAAATACTCCTTTGACTTGTGGAACTACATTTACATGATGGGATAGGGAGTGAAGTAAGTTAGAATTCATGTATATATTTGTGTTAGTTGCAATTTCATTTTCCAATTGATGAGAGGCAGTGGTACTGGAGCTGAACTTTGGCACAGATAGGACTTACGCAGAGTTAAAATGGTGCATAATTGAAGCTCTAATTGCTTGTAGTAAATTCCATTGTATGAGTTGTTTTGTATTTGTGAAGCTGCAGTCTGTTTTGGTTACATAACTGAAGGGTCTTTTCAGGGGAAGCTCATAAATTTAGATTTTCTTCAATGGATGCTGTCCACTGGGTTTATTTACTACTGTATGCTCGGTTAATACCACGTGTTGCCCAAACATCAGCTTGTTTCAATAAAGGTTAACAGACACACCTGAAATACTTTACACTTCTCATTTTGTCACATTTAATCTCATCGTACACATTATTTTGCCATCATCTATGGACACAAATGGATGATTTAAGGCTGTTGATAGTCTTCTCTCAGCGGGATAGTACTTAAAAGCTGGAGGTTGATGTGTTTTTAGTCTTTATCAGGCTGTATACATGGACATGATGTTCTTTTTCACTCCACATCATCACCACCCTGTTGAAAGATAACGCTGTTGAAACCGACTGGTACAATGAGGTCAGTGTAAAATGGGAAAGATGTGTTCTACCCATTTTACATCATCTTTAACAGCTGTGAAAAAAGTCCTGTAAAAGTTTAAAAATACACCGTTGCCCAAAAAATTGTAAGAAATTGTTTACCTCTTCTCATGATTCTGACTGTGATTTGTTCTTTACAGATTAGCCCTTTAAATCCGGAGCCTATTTTGGCAGTTTTTTTTTTTGTTTGTTTTTGTTTTTTAAATACTATTGATTTTTGTCTCTATATACCACATAAAAAATGTTTAACATCCTCATGTTTGGTATTTTTTGTTTTTCAGCACAACTTCATCTTTATGAGGAGATAATTGTTATTTCACTACAACCTTCTTCATTAACATATTGGGCCAAAAATTACACAAAAAAATCATCATAGTGTCAGCTGATTCAACCACTTTCCCCAGTTTGTAAAATCACAAATATATGGGCTGAAATGCACAGGAGCTCCAAGCTTCTAAAGACACACAATTCGCGCCCGAATAGGGGCATGTGTGGAGGGGGGAGGGGCGGGACAAATGGCTGTTGACTTTGATAGACATATCACCGTTCAATCATTTCAAGTGGGTGCTCAAAATGATTGGATGTTGTTTTTTTCAGTCCTGTCAGTCCTACAGGTGACTAATACTTTTCATGTTTGTGCCACACCATTTCATTCATTTAATTAATTGTTTGGAATCGGGGTGTGAAGGGGATTTTTAGCAATATAGTAAAAAAAAAAAAAAAAAAATGCTCCAGGAAAACATCTCAGACCCCACCTTTAAGTGTAACGGGCTCAGTATGTAGTCACTGAACCTGGTCAAAGGTGATACTGATGGGTACAAATAGGAATAATAAAAAAAAGAAGAATGTGTCTGAAAACATAATTATTCCAGCTTTATGGGCAACAGTGTACTTTTAACTTGTGTTAAAACTACAAGTGTTGGTTTAAAGACTATTATATGAAAGACAACGTGATGATATTCAACAAAAATATCAGGTGAATATTTGACTGAAGAACAAGTAAAAAGAAAACAAAATTAGATTAAACAAAAATGAGACATAATTTACATTCAACATGCTTTTGAGTGGATTTTATGCTTTCGTATATAGTCATACTAGCCTTCTTGTTAGGATAATAACAGTTAAAATATGATTAGCTGCTAGCTGCTAACTGGACTCACATTTAACCCCTTGACACCTACTGATGCAAATTCGCATCAAAGCCCCCCTCTCCAAAATGCAACCAAAATACTATCTACTTGAAAGAAAAAACGCAAGTCAAATTTTTTTTTCCACAATTGGAAATCAATTCAGGCGTTAAGGGGTTAAAGGTCATTCAATCATAAAAGCCCATGTTAGTTTACTCCAAATCTACTGTATGCAATGTTAAATTTACATGTATGATTTTTTTTGTAAACATATTTTTAAGCATAACTAATACAATTAAGAGAAGCTAAAACAAGCTCAATTAGTTAGATTTAACTTTACATGTAAGTGTCAAAGAATGAGAAAATAACAATAAATTAACCCCAAACTGAACATTATTTTCTCAAAAATGATCTCTTTACTGATTTATACGCAAAGTTAAGTTCAGCTAAACATCTGCTAGCTTTATCCTAAAACAGCTGAGAGGCTAACAAGTAAATTAAATCCTAAATAAAACGCATAATAGAATAATATGTCGTCTTATTAATGTTTTCATCAGTTAATTACAACTCACTCGCAGAAACGTATTGTAAATTATTAACATCCAAACTTAAATGAATGGTGCTTTTTCACTTTTTGTTTTGTTTTTCTAATTCTAATCTTCTTTATCATTTTGGAGTTTTCTGCTGATTCTTTTTAGTATTTACATTCAGGACAGTAGCTGATAAGTTCACCTATAAAGATGATGTGTTCAGATATGTCTTTATTTTTATTCCATCCCACACCTAAAGATGAAACAAATAAATGCGTCAGATATTTAATTCTGACAACCTTTAACCAGTCAAAATGTTAAATTCTTTCCTCTAAAGTGATTGATCATAATCAAAATAATTATTTCAATAACAATTAATAAACTTTTTATTGCGGCTGCGGTTGCTTCCTTTCGAAGCTACAACCATACGACTATAACTCTATTATGTGATTAGGGTTGACTTGCCTTTTTAATTAAAACGTGCTGTATGAACATATCTACTCCAGCTGCGGGAAATTATACTTGGCAATTTTCTCCATTATTTTGAAATTTTAAAGACACGTGCATGAAATGTGTAATCAGTACTAAAAATTGTAGTCCTTTGTAGCATTGCTTTGCGTCTTTATTGAATATATTTCATGACGGATCAGCTTTAAGAGCAAAACCTTTTAAATATACGAGCCAAGTGATGGTGCAATCGTACAAGAACAAAACTGAACTGAAATGAAAACGTATGCAATAAGAACATAACCGTCATCCCTCGTGTAATGTTCCGCTCTGCTCATGCGATTATCAGTGCATTGTGCAGTGAGGCGGGCTGAGCCTATAAATGGATCCTGGTCCTGTTGGCTTGTTCCTGCATCTGCAACATCTGGCCTCAATCTGGCTCCTACGCCCCGCCGTCCCACGGGAGACGCTCTCCGCTTAAGTTTCACTCGGCTTCGTCTGCAGGGCCTGCTGGGGGTAACAGCCAGTAACTTGTGTGCTACAGCAAAGAGAAAATGTGAAGTTCAACTCGTCCGTGGGAGCATCTTCTTATGAGCTGCAGTGAGGCCTAAAAGATTCTGTGTTCCGTCTCACACCTACACTTCATATTTCTGGTTCTTTTACAGGATCTTGCTTTGATTTAAGGGAATTCCCTGGATGCTTAACCTCACCGTAAGCACATCTACTTGAGGTTTAACCCCGAGTGGAACCAGAAGAAGTCCAACTGTAACCCTAATGTAAGTCTGTCCTAAAAGAGAGGTGATTCGTCCCCACATTGTGAAAAATACAGGCACACTCGCACACTGTGTTTCTGAACGGCAGCCAAGTTTTGATAGGGATACAAAGAGGAGAGCTGACCGACTCCCCCACATAGTCCACTCCCCTTCAGTCGCCGTCCAAACCCCGTCTTTTACTCCCCTCTGCCCTCCTCTCTCTTCCTCTCTTTGTCTACATCTTTCTTTGTCTCCTTCTCTCTCCACCTTCCTCCATCTGTCCCGCTAATGTTTCCACGTTCTATTTCCGTTATCTCATCACACCCGCTGTACAGGAAATCTTAGTTTCACAGTATATTTGGGTTCATATTTATCAGTGTGATTACGCTAAAAAGTTCTAACTCTGGCATCAGACAAATATTTATCCAAGGTGAGCTGTAAAAATGATCGCTAAAGTGTCTATAATAAACATTTCACAGTTTGATTTACTGTGTTTAACCACTAAAAGCTTGTTAATTATTATTGCATTGTCTGGTTTAGCTTTGTTTTGTATCCTCACCAAAGGCATGATCATGGATGAGCTGTATGAGTATCACCAAAACCATCCCTTGTGGGCATTTAAGGTTTAGATTTACCATGCTTAATAAACACATGTTAGCGTGTGAACCGTAGGGATGAGAATAAATGCAACTTTATTGAAGCCAAACAAATATTTACGGACGGCTAGCTATTAAGGTATTACCCAAGCTGCCCTGAGTGAACTTTACACAGTTTGATGTATGATGTTTGACCGCTAAAAGCTAGCCCTTCCAAGTTAAATCAATCCTTTTTCTGATTAAACCTTGTTTTTTGCTGATAACAAACATATTTATAGAAGGCGAGCTGTAAAAGTATTGCCTAAACTGTCCGTTGTGAACATGACATGGTCTGATTTATCGACTTCAGCTACTAAAAGCTAGTCCCCCCCCACTAAGATAAATCATTGCCTTTTCTGATTAAGACTTGGTAGAGCTTAGAAGAGGAGGTTTGGGTGTGTTTGTATGATGTGTTGTCTGAGCATGTCTAAAGTGTTCGCAGCTGGTCAGAACAGCCTACGGGCCGAATTAAAGCCTGGGTCGCACTACAGAAGAATAGAGTCGTACAGTGTGCTGTCAGACCATGGAAAAGCTGTTCCTAATGGTCACATTGGAAGGTGGGGGAGAAAAACCAGGCGTCTCATAGAGGAGGGAGTCGTGATCTGGTTTAAACATGGAGATAACACATTTTCAGACTCCACTGGAAGACATTCACAGAGCTGCACTCGACTTAAAATGAAAACTCAGAGACTTTGATTGATTTATTTTTTTATTTATCCTTGGTTTATACAGGTAAAAGTAAAAGTTCTTTTTTGTCACTATACAAGTACAGTGAGATGTAGTTTGGACCAGCCCACAGATGCACAAATAGCATAGTAATTAATAAAATAAAATAGAATAAGTGACGTAAGCAATATATGCAATACACAATTCTAATGTAAAACAATATGCACAATCTCCAAAAACAATATACTACATACAAGTCAGTATGTGCAAATAGTATGTACAGGTAAGGCTATGATGATAGATAAATACAAGTGAGACTATGATGGGTAATAAGTACAAGTGGAAATTGTAAAAACACACTGAGATCGAGAGCTCATTTTCAAGTGTGACCTGTTCAATACCAAATCACAGACATATATGCAAAACAATCAGTATAGTTATAAAAGCAAATACATGAAACAATAAATATGTTAAATACAGTTAAAAGTGGAAGAGATTCAGCTTGAACACACCATCGAAGCTCCGTCTACGTCTCTTAACAGTACTTTAAAACCAGCAAGGGGAATCAAAGTGGACAGTTTCAGCTTGTTCCAGGTTGAGGGGGCAGAGTAGGTGAAAGCCTTTTTTACTACGCTAGGTATGGACTGAAGGGGATGGAGAAGGTGATGAAGTCCTGGGACCATAGAGTATAGGAACCTGATCAAAAATACCCTCTGAAGGGACTTTTTTTTGTGTGTCTGAGAGCTTTTATTTCAAAGGTGCATCATGTAAATACAGATATGGGTCAATATCCTGCTGGCAGTTTGAGAAAGTGAGTGAAACTGCAAATATAACGCCACTGAATAAAACATCAGAAATCATGTCGGAGGATAGAAGTTCATAAGCTGCGAATCAATCCAACAGACAGTTCTAATGGAGAGTAAAGTGACCACAGGACTTCTGACCATGGACACATTTATAGTGTGACTGGTGTAATTGATTTATTATTCATGAAAAACCAGAGGAGAAAATGTGCAAGATTTTAAAACGGCTGTAAAAGTTTTCGTTTGAAGAACGGTGCAAGACATCATGGAAAATCACTGCACAATGTGGACCAGCTTATTACGATGGGTCATGTCGGAAAAGTCTGCAGCATCTCAAATACTGATGTGGAGAAGGCGTCGGGTACAGATGTACTGCATGGGCTGTTTAGGAATGAATATGAAGTTGAATTTGTTTTCCTTCATGATGTACTTGACGAGTGTTTATTGTTCATTTAATTTTTTTGTGTTGATCTTTTTTTATTTTAATTCCTTAAATTTACAAAATGTTTTGCGAATCTGCTCTGCCATTGGTTCTTTATATCCATGAAATGTTCTGGTTCTTTCCTTTTGCTCGGAACAAATTAAATAAAATTAAGTGAAAATAAATTATTGGAACAGTTGAGAATTACTTTATTGATATCAGTGCCATTAATGTTTCAGGTTATTGGTCTGTTTATTGATTGATTCAGTTAATTAAAGTCATCATCAGCTGTTATCAAAGCGTAAAACTCTCATTTTATGTAGAAAAAAAAGCTTTCAGTGTCAGAACCAGGCTTATTATGTCTTATTTACTATCATTTAGTCTTTCAGTTTAGTTTTTGTCCTTTTTTTTACACAAGTGCATGAATTGTTTTAGTTTCATGTGGAGGAATTGAGTAGTTGTTAGTTCTTGTTTAGTTTTAGTTGTAGTCTTGGTTTTATTGTGTTATGAGGGAAGTCTGAATTTGTAGCAGCTGTAAAGTTAAGAATGACCTTTGTAAACGCTGTGGAAGTTGAATAATAAAGCTAGTTTTAGCCAATTAGTCATGTTGTCATTGTACACGTGCCTTTTACTCAAACTAACATAATAATTTAAAAGAACTGACCAACTACGAAGTTAAGTATATGCTATAATTTTTAAAGACACTTTTTCAGGCTTCATATATTTTGTGTAAAAAGTTGTTTTTTGTTTTTTTTCCAAACAAAAATCCAGTAGTTCATTTGAGTAAAGTAATACCATACCGGACTTTGTTTTATCGAGTCGTTTGCTTAATCCACACAAAAACTAATTAAAGCAAACATAAATAAATATCAGCTATGAATCTTTATGAAATAAAATAAATCTCCAAACACCCCAGTTAGTTAACCCCTTAACGACTTAATCAATTTCCAATTGTGGAAAAAAATTTTGGATTTTCCTTTATTCTTTCAAGTAGATACTATTTTGGTTGTATTTTGGAGCGGGGGGGTTGATGCCAATTCGCGACAATCTGCATCAAAGGGTTCAAATAAAACAGCTCATCTATGTTTACTGTTTTGACTACTTCTGCACAGAATTTCACAGCATGTAGTCACAAAATCAGTGTTTGTTGCAGCCAAATTATGCAAAGCCATTACATTCAAGTATTCTGGGAAATTAAACCAAAGCTGATTTTACTTGCTCTGTATTTTAGTTTCATTACTCGTTGCAGCAAATTGTTGACTAGAAGAAAATACAGTTGTCGAGAACAACGTTGCTCGATATTTTTCTTTGTGAAATGAATCCACACTTTCCTCCGTTTCCTCGTCTCTGACCTGACTCCTTCCAGATGCATGTCTCTAGAAGCATAATCACATCAGTTTCACCTTTTTTTTTTTGCGCAACAGTCAGAAAAATATCGATAAAAGGAACTGATAATCTCAGAGATGGATTGGACGATCTGAACTGGTTTTCACCTGGATTCTTGATTCTCATCCCTAGAGAACTGTTGGCTAATTAGAACGTCTGATGGAAATGAAAGATTCATGTGAACACACTGACTAATAACTGCAAAAAAAGTAACATTGTTCTCAGTCTGTTTCTGATCGTCTGAGCGGCTGCCAAAATACACACGCCCACCCTCCTAACACACACACACACACACACACACACACTGTATTAATTTTAGCCCTCCCATTAGACAGAACACAGTACCAGAGCTGAACAATATCACTGATATCTGCCCAAACACACACACACACACACACACACACACACACACACACACACACACACACACACACACACACACACGCCTCGGGAAGGGAGAGGTGGGAGAATGAAGGCAGCCAATGGGCACACCGGAAACCTTCAAACTCAACCAATCAGCAAACAAAAACTTCTGGGGACTTTCCAAAGTTTCCAAACTTTTTTGGCTCCACTCGCTTTTGTTAGATTATTATTTTGTTGAAGTTGACGTGTGTGTGTGTGTGTAAGAGAGAGAGAGAGTGTTCTGTATGTGATCTGCTCATTTTTAGGGATTGAGTGTATTCCAGTGTGTGTGTGTGTGTGTGTGTGTGTGTGTGAGAAGACACTGAAGTTGCGGCTGCTCGCTTACTGCTTCATTTCACTCCAGGAATCAAGAGTTCAGAGTGAAGCGGCTGATCGAGGAGGCCACCGCTCCTGAGGGAACGACAGATTCCTCAAGTCAGATACTTTCACTACAGCGTGTGTATCTTTGTGCAGTTTTGTGGTTTGTGTCGTTCTGTGGACACATTTTACACATTAACCATCCTTGTGAGGACATTTGGACCGTTCTTAACATCTCTGAAGGATTTTTTCCAAGAGTAAAAATTTGTCTTCAGTTAAAGGGTGGTGTAGAATAAGTCATAAGTTCAAGTATGAATACACACTGTGACATATTTCAAGTAAAAGTCTTAAATTAAAAACCTGTCTTAAGTGAAAGCATGCACGTATTATCTGCAAAATGCACTGAAAGCCGCAGGAGCTGAAAGCAGACAAAAAAAACCAAAAAAAAAACACAGCTCTTTCCTCTTCAAATCAAAAGGCAAAACGTACATGACATGAGGTTGTTTTCACTTTTTCCAGCTTCTGTGTCCATTAACGTAGAGTCGCATCTGACCGAAACTCAAAGAACCGGTAATTATAGCTGTGACTCACATATTTAACCTCCATTTGCCTTAATATACCAGTGATTAAACTAAATCTGTCATGTAGAAGGTTCGGTGTAGCCTGAAAACAGAGTCTAGAGAAGTGGGTAGAAGTCCAGTTTCCTCTGAGACCATGGGGATTATGAGTTTCTTCTCCAGAGACACAAAAAAATCAAGCATTAAAGTGTGAAAAGTGTTTTAGAATCACATTACTAATGTCATTGTCCTCTAAGAACCAGGTATCTACTCAGCTTTTCTTGAGTTCAGCTAAACAGGCCTGCCCTCAGCATTGAAACAGTTGAACTCATTGACCTCAGTGTCCACCTCATTTGCATGTTGGGTCAGGGCTTACCAGCTCCTGTCGGGTCCGATTGCTGAGAACTGATGGGACCCGGCAGTATGTGTTGAATCATTCTCTGGATTTTACACTAAATTCATGCACTCTGTACATTCTTCCCTCAATCATGTCCTCTGAAGACATACTCTAAACTATCAAGACCTCTACAATTCAAATGTTTAATACCGGTTTTCTTTTTTTTTTTTCTTCTTCTTCTTTTTTAAAAATTTGTTTTCAGGACTGTTTTTGGAAGTGGTGTCTGTTGTTGTTGGGAGTAACAGTCTCTATCACTCCTGCATCCTAAATAGCACTGCTTGTCGATAACCCCCCTTTTCTTATCTTCTATGTGTCTCCCTTAACTCACTGCAGTGTAGCACTGCCCTCTCTGGGTCTTAATAGGAAAATCTAATAAAGAATGACAGCTTAGTTTCCAGGGAGGGCTAGTGAGGGTCACGCACTGAATATCAAAATATTTGGCTGCAAGAATAAAATATGCATCAATCTCATTAACCACCCTGTTTGTGGTGTTAAACTATGAAAATACATTCAGACAAAACAAAACAAACATCTGAACTCAACTCACGAAGGAACGCTTCATCTTCAACGCTTCATTTTCTTTTCTTTTGGAAGCATCCACAACCTGACTATGACGGCTCTTCTGATAGGGGCTCATTACAAACATCTTCCACATTAGCAGTGAATGCAGCAGACAGAAATACTGTGTGTCAAGAGTGTTTTTGCACCAAGAGTTGTAAATGCTGACCACATAGGATTTGTATGTAAATAGGGGTTTCAAGTGCAAAAACAGCTGCTTCTGGACACAAACCCTAAAACTGTAAGAGAAGGAAATACTTGATTTAAGTACAGTACTTGAGTACGCATACTTACATTCCACCACGGGCTAAACAGTTAGTCAACTAAAAGACGTAATATTAAACACATAAAGCTGCATATTTTTATAGTTTTTCCTGTCACTGAGCAAAAATTCCATAGTCGTTTTTAAAGGAACAGTCCACCGTGTTTTCATACTGAAATATGTCCTTCTCTGACCTGAGACGAGTTGATAGAGACC
>JAQQZY010000014.1:9341967-9363450 GCA_030068375.1 Ostorhinchus rueppellii | reverse complement strand
TTAACTTTTGAAATAAAAACATTTACTGTTCACAATTTTATGTTGATTTATTAAAATGAACTTTGTTTAGAGGGGGGGCCCCCCAGTGAATTTCTGCTTGGGGCCCCAACAGACCCTAGAATCGCCTCTGATTATCTGAATGTAAAAACAACCATTGTCATTTGTCAAACAACAAACTCCTGAATCAGTGTTGCAGAAAAAGACTTTGTTTTACTACAATCACAGAAAAAAAATTATTAGATCATCAAAAGTAATCAAAAACAGTGGTTATGCAATCAAGTACTAACTCCTGTTAGACTATTGGACTAATCTAAGAACCAACTGGGTGTAAAATATTTTCATGATAATTGCTCATGTGCTTCAATCACTATGTACCAGCTCACAATATTTTCATATTATACTTTTACAAATGCTCATTTATACCTACAGACCTCTGAATAATGAAAATGTGAGCGTTACTTCACAAGCTCAGAATCTTATCAACTATAATCTGATCCCATAGAGCAGTGTCTTCCCAAGTTTCTATTACCTTGGAACACAGGTTACACAATTAATCGGTGCTGTGTTTTTTCCTGTTGAACTAATACATGATTAATATTTATTGTTTCCGACCCTCCCTTCACTGTGGCGTTGGGTAAAAAAGCCCACAGTAGAAAAAACAAGGTGCACTACAAAAAAGGGGTGTCTAAAAACAAGATAAAAACACTAAATCTGCCAAAATTTCTTCAATTAAGATGGTTAAATCTGGAAATATGCATGCCTACAAGTGTATGAACACTTAAAATAAGAAATTAACTCTTAAAACAAGATGCATTATCTAACACTGCTAAATCTAAGTTTGTTTTTTTGTTTGTTTGTTTTTTTTAAAAGGACCAAATAATTTGTACTATGAGGATCTAAGCCTTGCAGCGCTGCAGGGAAGGAACAGGCAGGGTGTGAAAACTAGTCCTACCTAGTTTGTTAAAACATGTTAAGCTTCATTGACACAGGTTTTACAATGCAGAGGTGGGGACGGGCGTCGCAAGTTTCAGTTCAGGACCCTTTAGATGAAACGAATATGTTACAGAAGGTATGCAGCTCTGTGCACAGGAAAATTACAGCTACTTGGACCTGACAGTTTCCATTTTCTGCAGCTTTATGTCTCTACTACGTGTGTGTGACGGCTTTAGTTCCTTTTCATATCAGTTACTCACTCCATTCCTGTCCAGTAAGAAATCACATATCTCTACATATAACAACTCTTTTTCTTTCTGATAAACTCAATGATGTGTTCATTTATTGGATTTGCTGGAAGAAGCATCATCACATAAGCTCTTGGAAAGTTGATTTCTTAGAAACACACATTTCTCACAGGATAACAACACCACAAGTACATGAGGATTTTACAGAATGTGATGCACGGCTGCAAGTTAAATTAAAGTAGCTCTGATGAGCTCAGTCTTATACAAGCACAAAAATACATCACTAAAGCAGAAGTCTTAAGCATCTTATATAATAATGAAAGACTGAGAAGGACCATTCTGATGCACAGATTTTCTTAAATAAGCTTCTGAATGTAAAGGTTCTACTTAGTTTAGTGTGCCATAACTACCTTTAAGTCTGAAAGTAGGTTAATACAGGTATTCGTTTCCACCCTGTTTTCTGACCTTCGTACAAGGTGAAAGGTTCTCCAGACACTCAACCACCACACGACCTTTTACCTTAATACTTTGCAGATACTACTCTTAATAAAACATTTCATACTAGCATTATTAATGATCATTTAATTTAATGGACAGTTGATTATGCAGTATAGGTAATTCCATTGGAAAATGAATGTTTTTTTTTCAATAAAGGTGAATGTTACAAGAAAAATATTCTTCACAAGCATAAATGCTGGAAAAACAAGAAAGAGTAGTTGCACTGAAACCCCAGCCCCCCACAGACATTTCTGGTTTGTACTTCAGCATAGTACTGAAGGAAAAGTGCTTAGTGTTGTTCTAGGTATTTCTATTAATAAAACATATGAAGTAGACACTATGTACAAATTGAAATTGCATTTAAAGTTGTTAGAATTTCTTATACATTTAAAACATAATAATAGCAATACACAAAAATATTTATATAAGCCCTTACAGAGAGACTGTCAAACTCATCCCAGTTCAGGTGCCACATAGAGCTGGATCAGACCAGGAAAATAACTAATAAAAAATAACTCCAATTTTTCTTGTCGTTTTAGCACATATAAGTGCGGTTTGGACAGTTTTATTCCTAAGCTTATCATTTACACATGTGCAGAACAACTCACAGATCACAGATGGATGTAAAGGCACAAAACATTTAGTAACAGGCATCATATTGTTAAAATTTCACTTGTTTTTCTTGACAAATTTCAGTTGCATGATTTGTAAGCTTATACACATTTTTGGGATGGGATAGTTTGTAAATGTCGACATTTTCATCATGTAATATTACTTTTTTCACACTAAAGCAAAAAGAAAGTTAGTATTTATAGGTTTTTATGCTATTGTTCTACTGGTCCGATCCACTTTATATCAAATAGGGCTGAATGTGACCAGTGAAATACATTTATTTGACTGTTAATATCTTCAGTCTAACTTACACACCTTAAAATTGACCCAGTGGGCCAAACTGCACCCTTCTGTGGGCCGGTTTTGGACCGCGGGACGCATGTTTGACACCCCTACTTTACAGACTACCTTACAAAATTTAATCAGGCTTTTTGTTTAATATAAGAAGTTTATATCTAATCTGAAGCTGATACCTTTATCAAGTAGCAGAAAATGTAAATACACCTGTAGCCTGTGAATGCAGGGTACTGAAGTAAACTAAACTGACAGTGTTTCTGTTTTTGGGTTCATTCTGTGTCTGCCGTGTTTCTCCTGAGCTGAAATGTTTTAGACCTGGTGTCATCTCTGTCTCATCAACCTGTCCTCTGATCTGTCACTACATCTCACCGCCTGCATGAAGCTCCGGAAGAGCGCGTCCAGCAGCATCAGCTTCCACGGTTCGCTCACTCCGCTCGGTAACGGCAGGTAAACGTAGTACGCAGCCGCCGACAGCAGCACGGCTCCGGCCACACGGAGCCTCATCGCGGTGGAGTGTACCTGCTTCAACCCCACCGTTCACACACGGGATAACCCTCTGTGGATCGGTCAGGGAGAGACGAAACACGGAGGATTGACCCAGATTTCAAAATAAAAGCTGAACGGCGTTTCTACGCTATCACCTGACCGCTCAAATCACGGCCGAGCTTTTATTTTGAAAAACAAATTAGGAAGTAGTGTAAGAATTGTGTAACGTTGAGTTGGTTTCATGGGAAATGCAGTTCTTTTTTAGACAAACATGAATAAAACCACCCAACTAAAACAAACCATGATTTATTCAGCATTAACATTATTGCTCTTGTATCTTGTAAATTAAGTCCTTTCATTTTCTCTAAAATTAGCCATGCAGTTATAAAAAAATTGATTACATTTTATATTTAGGTCTTCTTTACTGCTGAAATGGCAATAAGACACATTGATATTACTTAGATTTATTTAACACATCATTTTATTAATGTGCATTCAAATGCATTTCTGATTTTGAAAAAAAATATCTTAAATATTTTTTAATTATTTTACAGAACAAACTGATCTGCCTGTAATTGTACATTTAGATTAAATCAAGTGAAATTTGTTTATGACTGTTGAGCAGGTACAAACATGGACATATTCCTTGGTATGAAAAAGAAGCAACCGACAACTGTCTTTAAAAATGACAAAATGTAAAGATGTCAGTCATTGATTATTCAATGTGTAACACATACCAGACATGTCGTTTGATTTTTACATAAACTAGGTATTTTACAAAATGAACCAAAAAATAAATAACTAGATGACAAACATTTTGGCCCACTCCTTCAGAGCTGCTTAAGTTGTCTCAGGTTTAAGGGTTGACTTCTGCACAGTACATTTTCCAGATCTTCCCATCTCTGTCTCTCTGCCTTGCCAACCTGTATAGATCAGTCTCTCTCTCTCCTTACTGTCCAACCTGGCATACAAGTCATCATAAACTCCATAAGCCTTTGTCACCTCAACTTTCACTTTACACTGCATCCCCCTGTACTCCTGGCTACTCTCTTCAGTCCTCTCATCGTCCCACTTCTTCTTTGCTAACCTCTTTCTTTGTATACACTTCTGCACCTCCTCATTCCACCACCAAGTCTCCTTATCTACTTTCTGATGACACCCCAAGTCCTCTCCTACCTGTCTCCCTGGTCACATTAGCTGTAGTTGTCCAATCATCTGGAAGCACCTCCTGACTACCCAGAGCCTATCTCAACTCCTTCCTAAAAGTCATGCAACACTCTTTCTTTTTCAGCTTCCACCATTTCGTCCTCTGCTCTGCCTTTGCCCTCTTCATCTTCCTCACCACCAGAGTCATCGGACACACCATCATCCTATGCTGTCTGGCTACACTCTCACCTACCACTACTTTGCAGTCACTGATCTCCTTCACCGTCTACACAAGATGTAGTCTACCTGTGTGCTCCTACCTCCACTCTTCTAGGTCACTCTATGTTCCTGCCTCTTCTGGTAGAAAGTATTCACTACAGCCATTTCCATCCTTTTTGCAAAGTTAACCACCATCTGTACTTCTGCATTCCTCTCCTGGATACCAAACCTGCCCATCACCTCCTCATCATCTCTGTTTCCTGCACCAACATGTCCATTGAAATCTGCACCTATGACAACTCTCTCACTTCTATGGATGTTCTACATCCCTTCATCAAGGTCCAACTAGAATTTTTCCTTCTCCTCCAGCTCACATCCCACCTGTGGAGCATACCCACTAACAACACTGAACATCACACCTTCGATTTCTAGCTTCAGACTCATCACTCCATCTGACACTCTTTTTACCTCCAGGACATTCCTAACAAACTCCTCCTTCACGATAACTCTTATGTCATTTCTCTTCCTATCTACACTATAATAGAACAACTTGAACCTAGATCCTAAACTTCTAGCCTTGCTACCTTTCCACCTGGTCTCCTGGACTCACAGTATATCTACCTTTCTCCTCTGCATCATGTCTACCAACTCTCTACCTTTTCTTGTCATAGTTCCAACATTCAAAGTCCCTACTCTCAGGCCTATGCTCTTGGCTTTCCTCTTCTCTCTCTTCCTATGAACACACCTTCCTCCTCTTCTTCTTTGACCAAGAGTAGTCCAATTTCCACCAGCACCCTGTAGGTGAATAGCACTGATGGCGGTCGTTGTTAATCTGGGCCTCAACTGCTTCGGTATGGAAATCACAGATTCGATTTGTATGTTAGATTTGGCAAAAGTTTTACATCAAATGCCCTTCCTGACACAACCCTCTGTATTTATCCAGGCTTGGGACTGGCACAATAAGACATTGGCTTGTGCCCCTTTGCGGCTACATTGAAGTTTTAACTGTGTATCTTGGGTCGTTATTCTGACTGGTAACTGAACATCCTGTGTGTCATAATACATGAGGTGTTCTTTTCTTTTAGAGCTTAGTTTGTACATCTTTAAACATAAAGCTGGTGTGACTTGCCAAAAAAACTCCAGCTTTTTCTTTTTCTTTTTTTTTGTCAGTTGAAAGTGCATTTGAAGTTCATCAACATGTGTTTTTTTCTTGTTTTTTTTTTGGTGCAAATTCCAGTCTGACTTTTATTCTGTCTAGAGCTCTCTTGGGTCTTCTTCTATGAAGCTCTTTGTTGTCAAAAAGATGAGGAATGGTGTGATCAGACAGGGATGTACCCTGATGTTCGAGTTCAACTTGAGAGTTTTGAATGTTTTCCTTGGCTCTTTGTCTCCCATCCACACCGTCCTTAAGATCATCTTGGGGTTGCATTTCTCCTTGCAGCCATTTTCTGGGAGCTTGGCTACAGTCTCATGAACTTTATACCTTTTTTAATAAAATTTGAAACTGTAGTCACAGGAACATCAAGCTGCTCACATATGGTCTTGTAACATAGTTATCTACTACTTTCTTTCAGAGCTCCTTGGATAACCCTTTCCTTTGTTTTCTCTGGTCCATGTTTAGTTTGGTGCAGACAATATCAGCAACACAGTAACATGTTATCTCTCTTTTAAATAGACTGATCGACTGAAAAAAGATTGAATACATGTTACATTAACATACAATTATTCTGAAATATGATTAACAGGCAATGATGCATTGATCTTTTTAGGGGTATCAGGATCTGTCTAGGCTTTTTTGTTTAGCATATCACACTAAAATTAACATAATTTTTTTTACTCAAGAACATAAAATAGGCATGAGGGTATATACTTTAAGACTATTGTTTTTTTTTGTATTATTATTATTTAATCACTTTTCAGGAGGGATTTAAAGGTAGGAACAAATTTGTCCATGTCTCAATGTATGCATGTGTTTATATGTATAGATATATATATGTGTGTGTGTGTGTGTGTGTGTGTGTGTTTCAGAAATGAAGGCAGTATTATCTATCTGTAATTTCTTGCTGAGCCAAAAGACAATCTAAAGTAGGGGTATTCAAATCCAGTTCTCGAGGGCCAGTATCCTGTATTATTATTTTTTTTTTTTTTTAGATATTTCCCTCTTCCAGTACACCTGGAAGCCATTATATTGTTTTCAGGCTTCTGGAAAGTTTGATGATGAGCTGATCATTAATGGACTTTATCCACAGCTCATCTACTTCCTGAATTTAAAGCAGCTCCTTTATTTCCTGTCTATCATTACTGGACAAACTGATTAATCCAGGTGTGCCTTTTACTTCTTGTTGTGATTACTGGGGTCAGGCACACCTGGATTAATCAGTTTTTCCAATAATGAAAGACAGGAAGTAAAGGAGCTGCTTTAAGTTCAGGAAGTAGTGGGGCTGTGTAAGCCCATTGAACCAGGTGTGCTGGAAGAGAAAGATATCTAAAACATGCAGGATGCTGGCCCTTGAGGACAGGATTTGAATAACTCTAATCCAGGGTGTGAGAGCATATTATTTCTAGATCTGTTGTATTTTCTGGGTATTCATACACAGTCTGATAATAGTATTAACAGCATTGACAATGTGATTGCATCCACTTGTCTGCAAACTCTTTCAACATGTCTGATTTATTAGATGCAAATGCGTTTCAAATGTTCCCTTCAGAATTCTTATATAGGTCATGCTTAACATGCAGGATATTAGAACAAGGTCATTATGCTGAGGGACTTCTAGTTACCCTTCTCCTGGAGAGGGTCGTTCATTGCAAAGATTCACAGATAAGTCATTTTAATTTGCAGTCTATCTGGATGATAGATATAAATTTTCAGGGACTACTTTCAATTTTCCAATTGGGTATTTTATTTGTAGCCCAGAAAGGAGTTTATATCAGTTAAAAGAACTTTTGTCCAAATACTATCACTATGTCTGTATAAATCTTGACATTTAAACATTTGTGTAAGCTATAATAAATACTTAATAGCAGTTAACGGTATTTTTTTAATATAACTTAAAACACGGTATATTTACTGTAATAAATGTCAATTGTAAAATGTTTTTCGTACATCCCGTCCACTTGGGGCACTGTCCTGAAAAATGTAAGCGTGATACCAAGCAATGCCAGAAAGAACAGGCAGCTTCAGCTTCTTTCTCCAATCGGCGTACAGAGCATCAATTCATCCGCCAATTGGATGATTACATTTAACACATAGGCGGGACCAGAAGTAGCCATTCAGTTGGTGCTTGTGAACTGTCAGGTGAAATCCGTTACAGTCTTGATTAAACCCAGAAACGGACTCAGAGGCTGAATGAACGATCATATTCTTCCGTCGTGAAATATACACTTTGTCTGTTGTGGTTCAGTTTGCGGCATTACTTTTCCCTTCAGGTAAGAGCTAAATCAGGTCTGCTAGCATGCTAATGCTAACAGTAAGGGCAGCTGGTTTATTTCCCATTCAGAGGGGGTTGTCTTCGATTTGGGCGAGATTGTTATTATCAAACTGTTTCTTATGTTTGTGGAAATAATCTGTCTTTTTTGTGTGGTGTTGAACACAATCGACTTTTTCTCTCGTCTTAAAAAACGGAGTACCTGGAAAAAGACAACAGGAAAGCTGTGATCACATAAATTATTTAGAGGTTTAAAACCCAAAAGGCTTGTACTGTAGTTAACCATAGTCCTGCTGGTTTTCTGATGTATTAAGCGTTTTAGTGTTTATAACTAGTTTGATGTCATTTACTCATTGAACTCGTAAATACTGTATGGCTTTGTGTGTATGGATGTAAAACTACCGTGTAAAATAAGATTTCATTGAAAGTATATTCATGATTTTTTTTTCATAGTTCTTTTTTTCTGTAAATTAGTCCCACAAAGTCTCAAATGCGTGAGTTCCAAATGGGTCCTTAAAAGCCTCATAAGGCTTCTTAATTTAACTGTATGCTTAGCAAAATATGGATTGCTGTGCTCTAACTAATGACCACATTCTCACACACAAGCTAGTTCTGTCATGAATCAGATAGCTGTGATTTTGTATTATCTTGTCAATTTTTTTTATTAAAAAAAAAAAAAGTAGGCTAACTCTAAGAGGGTTTAAAAAAGTATACAGCTGTTGATACCCTGATTTAACAAAAAAAATAAAAAATCAGTGCCTGTATTATAATATACACAGAAAGAATTACAGCACATTTAATGGCAATTATTTGTTGTTGCAATGTTAAAATGTTCATATACTGTGTATGTAATTTCCTTGCTAAAGAAGGGAATAAATACTTCAATCCCCAGGTAATGTTGTCATTGTGGTTATTCATAGTGTTTGCTCTGAGGAGTTCATTAATCCTGTGTTATTACTTGTAGTCTGTGTCCACAGTTTCCATTATGGGTGAGGTGGAGTTATCCTGTCGGGCATACGTGAAGATGTACCTGCACGCTTGTCTGTTTCCACGGTGCAGCATCAATGGACTGCTGTTGTCGTCCAACTCAGCAGGCGGCGCTGTTTGTGTAACAGACTGTGTACCACTGCTTCACTCCCACCTGCCTCTGGCTCCCATCACTCAGCTGGCTCTCACACAGGTACAGTCGATGCTCAGGATAGTACTGATCATTTCCCTGTTGGAGTTTGTGTTGATTGTTTGGATTGCTGTGGGTGGCTGTGGCTCAGTTGGTAGAGTGGGTCGTCCAATGAGCAGAGATGGCAATTCCAGCTCCATAAAGTAAAAGTCCTGCCATGTATTGGTTCTTCCTGTTCACTTAACACAGGTGATTCCACTGACTATCCCATCTGTATGAGGAGTTTTGCTCATCAAAATGGGCTGGTTCAGTGAATGGTTGGAATAAATGCATGGCAGGACTTTTACTTTCTGGAGCAGGGATTGCCAGCTCTGCCAATGACCAAAGGGTTGGAGTCCTGGCTCCTGCTGTCCACATGTCAAAGTGTCCTTGAGCAAGACACTGTGCCCTAAATTGCACCCAGTAGGGTCTGGGGCAGTGCCTTGCATGGCAGCAGCCGTGTGTGTGTGTGAGAATGCGAGGCTTTGTAAAACACTTTGGATGCCATGAAGGTGTGGAAAAATGCGCTATATAAATGCAGTCCATTTACCATTGTTTGGTATGAAGGAGGCTTAAAACAGTCTGAGTTGTGTTAAGTCCATCTTCCTTTTGTCTTGATGTTCCCATGAAATCCAACCTCATCAATAGCTGACCATCTTGGATCAGCCAAACAGTTGAATCCAGTAAAGTGAATATTCTCAGCAATCAGTAATTGCAATTTTTTCAGATCAAAACCGGAAACACACTGTTGCATGACTGTAATATAGAGCAGTCTGTTTAATTCTGTCTGGAAAGAGGTAATGAAAGTGCTGCTGACTGATGTTGATGAACAAGGAAATGTGTTTTTTCAGCTGGTTTTTCCTCAGTGGTTGCAGTGCCCTCTGGAGGCAGGATTATTCAGTCAATCAAATATTACATTTGTTATTCTTTACTTTGCTTCTGTTATAGAAGTTAAGAACCCAGTCCTCAAGTGAAGATGCCACAGTATCCACCAGATCTTCCAATTTATCATCTAACCTGATTCTTTGTGTGTGTGTGTGTGTGTGTGTGTGTGTGTGTGTGTGTGTGTGTGTGTGTGTGTGTGTGTGTGTGTGTGTGTGGGAATCAAAACTCAAAAAGAACCTAGTAGTAGTCATGTAAATATTGATCCTGAAAAGTCCCCAGTCCAAACTCTGAGTCATACTGACTTCAACACTCTGACACTTATGATAGATATGAGTGATCACATTTAAGCATCATCCAGTTTACCAGGATGAAATAAGAAAATATTTCAGAATCTGGAGGCATCCCATTTTCACCAAAAATAGTCACATTTTGTATTTTTCTTCAACAAATGACAAAGAAACCAAGTACTCTTCCTGTGTTCAATAGTAATGGTTTAAAGCGGTGCTCTGTCCTGTTCCAGGTGGATGTGTGGTGTTCACAAACTCAGCAGAGGATTGTGGGATACTATCAAGCCAATGCCTGTGTATCAGACAGTAGGTGAGTTCCTGCGTCTTTCCAAACACTCAGTCGGTTTAAATGTATATGTGGGGTGGCCTGCGAAATGAGCGGTGAAGGAAAGTGACCTGCTGTGTCTTTACTGTGAGTCTGTGTATAATGTTGTACTTAATCTTTATTATTCAGAATCCCTAAACTGTTTAATCTGTCCCTCTCACAACAGCCCAACACCGTGTGCACTGAAGATAGCTGATAAGATTGCTGAGCAGTTTGACAGTGCCGTTTTGTTAATGGTAAGTGTAGAAATGAAGCAGAGGCAATATATTAAATAGCTGTAAAATAACGAAGATATCTTATACTGTTTGTGTTCTGATAAATGAAGCATCAGGCAAAACTAGAAGCTCTTTTAAGATGTCAGTTTGACAATTAAAAACCTGTTGCTACACAAGACAATATGACTAGTGCTTTTACTCTTAACATAATGATTTACTGTTTCTCACTTTTTTCACAGCTTGATGGCAGCAAGATGTCTCCAGATTACCGTGTTCCTCCCATAGTGATGTACGAGCGCAAAGATTCACGATGGACACTCAAAGACAAACACACGTAAGAGAATTGCAACTTAAGCTTAAAGACACACTGAATTCTTCTGACCATCTGTACCTGTGTTTTAATTGAGTCACTAAACTGCTCAGATAAATGAATATAATGTTACTTGTGTAAAACGTACATTTGGCATGCAATGCCAATCCAAATGGATTTGCAGTTGAAGTCTGGAACAGATGTAAGATGGTCAGGTTTTAAGGTAAAAATGTCAAAGATCTATTACTACTCATTATTGTGCTGATTAAAAATTACTCAGGGTTGAACTAAATTTTAAATGGTGTTTTCAGACATTTTATATATTAAATGATACTTATAAGAATGATGAAAATCGTTGTTGGTGGCATTTTTGGTCGTGACCAGATACAAAAAAATGCCAATAATAATCACAAACTAGTTTTTAATGGATACGAATCTAAATTCACGTAGAGCCAGATATATCCGCTGTGATGGTCTCTCTCAGTATCTTTTACGAGATGAAAACTTAACCTTTAAAAAAAATGATTAAACTAGTGAGGTAGTAGCGAGTACAAAAAAAGTAATTCTTCCTCTGTATTTTAAAAAGATTCCCCAGTTATGGACTACGATGATATTTTGTCATCTGTGCATATTTCAGCAGCAACTTTTAAGCTTTTAGATACTGTTGCAGGTGTGGCTGTTTTTAGTAAATATAGAAATTCCAGAATGACAGAACAGAAAAATCTAAAGTTTGTCCAATTTTTACCCTTAAAGGACTGTGTTTGTATGGTGTTTTTCATGAAAAGTACAATTTTAACAAGCGTTGCACAGTTGCAGTATTACACCACTGTGGGGTCGCTATAATTTTTGACCAAATGGAATTGATTCTTCAGTGGTGAAGGAACAAGGAACTTTTTAGTTTTCTTCCAAAAACAGACTGATCCCTGATCTAGCAAATGTTTCCAAGTAGGTGACAATAACAGGATAATCTGAAAAAAAGAAATGGAGTAAATAAACATGTAGAACAGAGACCATTAACATATATTCCCTGTTTCTTCTTGTTTGATAAAGGAACAATAAAAGATCATAAATGGTGATAAATTTAATTGGTCGTATAATTAAGATATTCTAAAATATGTTTGTTGCACAAAAGATGAGTGAGTTGGACCACCTGTGTCATATTGACCTCAGAGAAATCCTGAATAATTTAACATTTTTAGTTGCATTATATTTCATATGCTTCACTTATCCTTGAGGTGTAATTATTTGTGAATTACCCTTGTCTGTTTTTTTTACTTCAATATATTGTAAATAAGTGCCCTTCCTACTAAATTAGAGATTCACTGACAATCATTTAATTTTTTTATAAAGTGACATAGCTCAGCATTTTTTTTTTTTTGTTTATTCACTTTTACGTATTGAGTCTAGACACAGTAGTTTTCAAACCAGTGGATTTCAGGGATTTTTGTGTTCATCAAAGCTTACAAATATGCTGGTGTTACAGGGTTAGAAATGAAGTAAATGGAATATTTATACAAATCTCAATATAAATCCAAATCCAGTTTGAAGTGCACTGTAGCCTGTATTTATCCAGCTTAACACGTGAGGAACATGGTGAACCAGTTTAGATGAAATCAGTCCAGTTACCAGATTAGTCCAACACCACCAGGCCTCAGCCTCTGTGGAAGATGGGCAGTATCTAGGAAGACTGTCAAGATCTACTTTTTTCCAAGATATGTACATTATTTTCCAGTCATTCTTCAAGGTGACAGCTTTTCACTGTCTTTTGAATTGATATGAGCTACTTCCAAAACGCCATCATTCAGTCTTTAAAGCTCACTGAGGAGTCCGATTATATATGTGATTTTGTTTGAGATTGAAACATCTTTAAACGTCTGGGAACATTTTGTGAGCTGTCAGTGTTCAACTCCTCTCCCTCTGCTGTCTCTTGTGTTCAGGATAATGCTGAGACAGTGGGAGGAGACTCGGGCGATAGCCGGTCAGATGATGGAGTCCGGTGATCACATGCAGCTGGTGGATTTTGACACCCACTTGGACGACATAACTAAAGACTGGACCAATCAGAAACTTAATACCAAGATAGCAGAACTGGCCTCACCGGCCAATGGGAACATCTAACCTGTGACCTAGCGCCATCAGTTTGTACTAGTCCAGCTTTATTTATGTTCTGACCTGTCGTTCCTGCAAAAATGTTTTTTTCTATGACAAACGAACACAAACACAGTTTAGGAATCTGTTATCCTTTAATGCAATTCCTTTGACTGAACAGGGACGTAGTACATGCATAAATACAAACATTTACAGCTCGGTAGGTCTCTGCAGTCTTCCCCCACCACCCTCAGTGTGCCTTGTGGTCCAGCCCAACACCCTGCTAATATAAAGGAAAAATCCACCTTAAAAACACTAACACTATAAAGCGTCTGTGGTATTTCTGGTGCCACTTTAGATTTGATGCTTTTTTTTTTTTTTTTAATTAACTTATTAATAGGATGGTAAAATTAAAAGGCCCTGTGGGTTCATATTTTTAAAGTTTAATGATTTAAGGTGGTAGTATGTGAGGCAGATACTGCCTTAAAGATGTATTTTTGATTACAAGAAGGAAAGAAATGTATCATCAAACTTCTTAAAAATTTGATTCAATTTTAGTTTTTTTTTTTTTATTTTTAGCCAGAAAAGAAAATTGATTTTAAAAAGATATTAAAAAAACTAACTTATTTTTAGTCAACTGAATTAAAAATAGTGTAAATTCTAGAAAAAACACTGTACTCTGTCTCGTTATAAAAATGTTAAATGGTAACCCCACAGGACAACATCGATATATCCTGTTTGTTCTGTTTTTCAGTTTCTGATGCCAATTGTGTGTCATTTTTAGTAATTCCTCTGAGTGGCTGGTGAACTTGAGTCAAATTGTAAATATTCAAGAGGAAACTTATAAAATGACTCATCTGCCAAAAACAGGAAAACTGCAAAGGGGAACAGTGTTCACATGCACCATTAGAAACAAACTCCATAGTACCACCTTAAAAAAATCACTTCAGACATAAAATAAAACCCTAATTGTTCACTGTGGGGCATCTTTAAACGACTGTGTTACTCTAAAACACTGATCTCAAGTTTACGCTCTTTCTGTACAGGATATTTCTGCACAGAAAGACAAAGTGGCTACACTCTTTACATGTTAGTTTCTCACAGAATATCTCCTAAAACGCACTGAATGCTCTTTATTGTTGATTTCTGCTGGAGAAAGTGTAAAGTTGGATTTTTCCTTTGACAGTCCTGACTGAGCACTGCTTCAGATCTGCAGAGTGCATGTTCTGTCACGACAAAAGTGTAAAACTACTTTTTATCTATTAAAAAAACTATTAACCACCCATGTAAAGTACTGATGCCTGTCCTTCCATCAAAAAAAAAAACCC
Source organism: Ostorhinchus rueppellii (assembly GCA_030068375.1). NCBI lineage: Eukaryota > Metazoa > Chordata > Actinopteri > Kurtiformes > Apogonidae > Ostorhinchus > Ostorhinchus rueppellii. Next base: position 9,348,989 of record JAQQZY010000014.1, on the reverse strand, counting down.
AAGTTGGATTTCATGAATTGGAGTGCTGCTAAAATGAAAAACTAAGATAATACAACTAATCTACTGTGGTGTTTTCTTAGTCAACTTTATATATGTTTCCCTTTTATTAAAGTTAAAACAAGAGTACAACACATATGTAGTTGAAATATAGCTGTCTGGTGCTTGTACGGAACAGTGGTTCCCAACGTTTTACACTTTGCAACCATGTCCATGTTTCTCAAGCATCTTCAGGAACATAAAAAAACGTTGCGTAAAGTAATCTTTGAAGCTTTATATACTCACTTTTCAGTGCGTTTGAGTCTTACTAATCTAACTACGTAATACTAAAGGTGTTATGTACAAAATATGACTGAATTTAGTAGGCTTCAGATGAATATTTATGACCTGTGGGTAAATATGACTCAGATTCTCTTGCTCCGCGTAGTGTGATCCAGATTTTGCAGCTGCACCAAAAACAGAATGAGCAATCTCACACAGATATTGTTCATTCTGCAGGGTGAGTCACTGAGCCCGTTTACATGACCATAAAAATCCGATAACCGGGGGTAATCCGATAATGGTAATAATCAGATCTGTTTGCATACACTTGAAAAATTTGATCGTTGAAAACTCTGGTTCAGATGCTCCAGTCCATTAGTGCGTACGTATATAGTGACGGTGGACTCAAACTTCCTGTTGTCTTCCGCTCCCGTCTGAATACGTACCTTCAGTTTTTTATACAGTTTTAATTGTTTACACATGTGCAAATGTAAAAGGATGGAAAAATACCAGATTAACCTGTATACATGTAGGAACACATCAGAGTATTGAGGAATATTCCAGGCATGTTAATCAGATTACTGCTGTTATCTGATAAACTATATCAGATTATCATGGTTTTATCACCTGAATAGTCTGATAACTCCAGAAATCTGGTAACGATCGGAGTATTGGTGTGCATGTAAACAGGCTCAAGGTTGCAAAGCTGAGTTTTTCTCTTAAATGTGTAATGTTGTGATGTCATAGGTCACGTGTCACCTCTACAGACAACAGTATTTTTATGCGTTACTGTGAAATCGCCTCCTGCAGCTATAAACAGTTGACTCCCTACATTAGGATATTTAATATTTTTAACCCCTTGATGCCTGATTTAATTTCCAATTATGAACAAAAAATTTTCACTTGTGTTTTTGCTTTTAAGTAGACGGTATTTTGGTTGTATTTAGGCGTGGAAGAGGTTTGATGCGAATTCGCGACAATTGGCATCAAGGGGTTAATGACACATCTAGTCCTCGAATCACTCATTTTTTTCTTGTGGGATGTTTGATGAAAGCAATTAGTTGATTGTAATGAATTAGAGTAATTTTTTTTGTTAAAAACAGCCAAACCTTGTTAATTTTCAATATCCTTCTGTTCATTTTCAATAGTGTAATCGTTTTTGAATTGTGGACCAAATAAGACATATTTAGCCTTGGTAAACGGTGATCCACTAACTATTTTCCTAATCTTAATAACTAATTGAACATGTAAAACAAAATCAATGAAAACTCATAATTGCAGCTCTGTATTGGTCCAGATCAGCCATATTTTCCACTTGTTTTATGGGAAAAACAAGTCAAAGCACCTAAAAATATCCAGTTATTCACAGGAAAACTGTACAAACGGAAGACTTAACAGAACATAGAACTTCTCTATCCTATAACCAGATTGGGAACCACATACTTAGATGAACACACCTTTTCAAACAACTGCATGAATGACATTTTTAGATAAGAGGTGGTTTACGTGTAGTGCATTGACAAATGTCTCAATTTAACAAATTTTTCAATTCTATAAAAGCTTTCACTTTAGGAGATTTGATCTCCTGACAAAAAGTGCTATAGTATTTCCAATTTAGGCTGTGAGATGTGTATGTTTTCTTGTTACAGCTGGGCGACAATAGAAACTTTAAGTATCTAGTCTGTTTTTCAGAAATCATTTTGGTGATGTCGGTTTGGACAGAACAGCTGTAATCTGCCGCTCAGTCCTTTCCAATTGTTTTGGGTGTGAATGGAAAAGGTCTTATTTTGAATAAAACCCGTCCTGTTGGGACAAAGTGCTCGGTGAGGTGACCTCAGTCCTCGGACACGGGGATCAGGTCCAGAGTGATTTCCCCCTGTGGTGACTGACTGGCCAGAGAGTGGAGCAAGCTGAAGGATTGCACAAGGGACTCGACGTTTTGGACCTGCTGTTCAGCCCACGGCAAAGTGATCTGCACAGGAGACATGTAGGTATGTAAATATGACAGGCATTTCTTACATGACAGTGCTATTTGAAAGCTCTAAATCATCACAGTCTTAAAATAATCGGCAAAGTCATTTTGACATGTTTGAAAATTTGCCCACGTCATTTAATTCTCTTATGTTCAGTGTTTGGCCTTGTTAATTGTCTGTCAATAGGCACCTGTTGTTATAACTGTTGTTGATTAAAATTGTTAGTAAATATCATCTATTCAACAAATGATTCAGTTTTCTGTGTTTCCTGAAAAATCTGAAAAAAATGACTTGGGTGATTATTTTAAGAAGGCGTCAATGTGTCATTCCATGTTTTCCACATAACTGGAAAGATTTTTTAATTTATATTTCACTACAAATCAATAAATGTTAAACTAAACTGTGATGGGCAGACTTTACTATAATGATAAATACCTCTACGGCACAATCTTGGCTCCAAATGGAAATTAATAAGTGTGTCAGACGGAGAACATTTAGAGCAACGTTTGTGGGCAACAGTTAACTGCACAGGTCCAAGTGGCTACGGTGTCACCAATCATGACAGTTACAAGCTAAACACACTTCCAGTTGTACTCGTTCTATTCCACCCCTTCGTACACTGCAACTAGTGCACACAAACCTCCTCACAACAACCCAATCAACACTGTAGTTTACATTTTTGAAGACAATGGGAAGAATTCTGCTTGCAGTCGGGCAAAAGTTCTGAGAAGACCATCTGTTTGTGTTTTTCTTTTTTTAAAGATCTTAACAATATACACGTTCAGATCCGATGGGGCTTCAGGAAATAGTGGGAGCTTAAACTGGGAGGTTTACAGTTTAATCTCAGGTCATGTCAAAAAAACGTCCTTGATTATGACACTGAACCCAAGCTTACTCCCTCCTATGAATGAATAAATAAAAAACCAGTACAGTGTTTATATTTCTCATCCAAGCTCAGTGGGTCACGAGAAATGTTGTTTTTTTTCTTATCCAGAAAAAAATGTGATTACAGGATCTGTTAAAACCAGGCGTGTATGGTGAATATGTTATAATCCAGTGTGTATGTCTATGTGAGAATCACCTTGATTATAGCTCTTATGTTTTTAAGGAGACTATGACTGAATGACTTGGACTGAAAAATATGTGCAAAAGAAAAACCAACCAGACAAGAGTTCTTCTTTACACTTTCTTTGTTTCAGTAAAGTCCAAACTAAGCTCTCTGTTCATGCATCTCATCTTTTTTGTTTTTTGACAGTACAGAGCTGTGATAGGATGACCATGTGGTTCTTACCTGAACAATAATGAGCTTACTGGACGGGTCTTCAGTGTTACTCAGCTCTTCTCCAAAACACAGAGTGATCCCGCACTGAGGACGTTCACCGCCGTTGAAAAAGGAATTCAACTCTGTAGAGAAGAACGCACAGTGAGTAGAAACCTACACGGATTAGACTCTAACTAAAAGGCTTTTGTCTCCTTCTATAGTGATTTAACTGCTTAAAAACAAAGTTTAAGATCAGTGGTTTTAACCTTTTAAAGATGCATAACTATTTCTGTGGTCACTTCTAAATGCATTTTTCTCATCATATTTAACCATTCCTAAGTGATAAATCACCAATTGTAATATTATAAATGAATTAAGCATTTTTCAGTGTAAATCCTATATTTCCCTATATTAAACGTGCGGATCATGTAGATATTCATAGAAGTTCAGAGTAAATTCAAAGGTTATTTTATCAAAACACAGAAAATTGTGGAAAATTTGACTTTCTCAGCAAAATAAATCATTAACGTAACATAAAAACAAGTGTCTCCAACCACTGACACCGATCAAACTCCATGGGTTTTACTGGTAAATCAATGCTGCAGAAGATGAGTGTTTCCATGGTAACTACAGAGCCTCTGACCATCCAAATGGGTCATATCTGATGACCATGAAAATCTGAAAAACTGCCTTTTCCCTCAGTTATTCAATATATTGATAGGAATAATAATTCAAAAGCTAACATCTTTGAGCAGGAGATACTTTTGGTCACTAGAGGTTGTTTTGGTCTTTAAGTATTAAGGTAGATTTAGAACTTTCAAAGATTTTCCTGGATATATCTTTTGGGTTGAAATGTATTTTCTCAATTTCAAGCTTAATATGTGAATATAAATCACATTTCTTTAACAAAAACCTTCTAGCATTAGCGTTTTCATGTGCAATAACTAAATGAGAGAAGTTTATCAATGGAGTTGATGACTTGGAACATAATTTTTCGGTGCCATTCAATCAACCACTTGATTAACCGATCACTAATCTTACTTCCGAGAGCCTGATTCCTGTCACTGTTCTCCATCTCTGCCGTTACTCACGTTCTTTGAAAGTTTCTTTGCTGAACAGTAACACCGGCTCCGTCTTCCTCTCCATCTTGTGCAGCCCTGTTGAGGTCGTGTGTGGGCCCATCCAGAACACCCTTCCCTGGCAGAACCTCTTCCCGTAAACCCCATGCGGCGTGGAGGTGAGCGTCACGCCTTTCTCCATGAAGGGAAGCAGCGTGAAGAGCGCCTGGAGCTCAGGGCCCGCGGGTAACAATGTGGGTGGCTCCGGCAGCAGGATACGAGGGAACCGGTGGTTGAGAGCGGCTGGCGTTGGGGCGGTGACAGACGAGGATGGGTACGTTATCCGGACGTCACTTCCTTGGATGTGACGACTGAAGATTTTGTGTCCTAAATAATGAACCACCACGTTGAAAGAATCCTGGTCTGAAACAAGAGAGGAGGGGGCAATTAGTCCAAAAAAAATTCATATTTTACCTCAAAAGAACAGATAAACCTGCGAGAAAGTCTATATTGTCTGACCTGCTTCACTTTGACATATAATACTGTGCAAAAGTGTTTAGCTTTGTTGTTTATTTATTATGATGAGCAACATATTTATTTCTGTCTTTTTCTGTCAGAACAAAAAATATGGGGAATATGCACACAACTAAAAACATAAAAACCAGAATGAAATGGCTTCTACAGCTTAAGTCAGTATTAAACTAACGTTCTGTTCCTATAATGAAAATTTCCTCCAACAATAAGAAACGCTTAACCTGTTGAATGAAACCTGATTTAACATCTTTAATAAAATGGTGTAAAAGCTTGAAGATTCATTCATTCATCTTCTATACCCGCTTTATCCTAAGCTTGAAGATGAGATTTACTAAATGTTTTTTGGGTATAGTGCAAGTTTATTGTTTTTGCAGGGTTGAAATGAGTTTATATATAGATATATTTATTTCTCGTTCCTTCTTCTCCAGATATAACAAGAAAATACAGGAAATATGTGCACAGTCTTAAAACACACGAGCAAAAAGTCACTATTTAACGTGACCCCTGACCCTGTGGCAAAAAGCAGCTCAAACATTTAGGAACATCTGACATGTGTTCAATGAAACCTGGTGTTCAAAACAAAAAATGAATGCAGTAAGTGTCATATTATTCAGTAGATGTCATATTGTCTGAACAAAACGTACAGACATTCAAGTGCAAAGAGAAGTCGCACTAAATATGACCATTGCAGTTTAAAGAAGATGGTTTTTCCTTGAAGCTTGAATTTTTAAGGCTGTAAATATTTCCCATATATCCTGGTTGTATCTTAATACAAATACTGAGAATTGCCCAAAAATAACTTTGCTACAACAACAAACCTAAAACATTTGCACAAAACTGTATAAGAAAAGGAAAATAGCGGAAAGCATTTGATTTAAAAAAAAAAAAATAAAAATAAAATAGAAGAAGCCAGTTAAAAATACATATAAAGTAAAAAAAAAAATAGAAGCCAGTTAAAAATACATAGAAAGTAAAAAAAAAAATAGAAGAAGCCAGTTAAAAATACATAGAAAGTAAAAAAAAATAGAAGCCAGTTAAAAATACTTATAAAGTTAAAAAAAAAAACCTCAAAAAACGGCTAAGATAACTGTGTTTTACCTGCTGCTGGAGGGGGAAGGCTTTCTTCGATCCGTACATCCAGAGTGATTTCATCAACCACTGCAGAGACAAGAGTTTAAGAACTGATCACAATGGGTTAAAGTAATGTCAGGACATCTTTGAGATGGATAGGCTTTATTGATCCCAAACTGGGAAAACGTAGTGCAGCAGCAGCATGAAACGGTAAAAATAGACTACAACAATAAAAGAAACTGAAGGGCGAACACAGTAACCGCATTCTGATTCACTACTAGGCACCAAGTATGATGCAATATGTTCAAAAACTACCCAAGAAATTATTATTATTGACTACACCTCTTTATACTTGGCCAATAATTTTTAAAAAGTCAAGTATGTTCAGTTTTCTCTCAAAGAAAAGCATCCAATCAACACCTTAGAAGCTGCAACCTGCAAAGTTTATACTGGAAAAAGAAAAAGTGTTGACGGGGGCTGCACCTGCATCGTTTGTATGATCCTCATTAATCTAACGCCCGCACGTCTGATTGATTATTGCTAATAATGAGATGAGCAGGTAAAGGGGAAGCAGAATAAACTCACCATCTGTTGGAATGGTGGTGACGATCTGAACGGTTTCTTCTGTTTCGACGGGGATGTCACTTGGCAGTAAAACATTCTCCACAAGCTGAGAAACAGAAACATGTCCAGTTGAAGAACAAAATGTAGTGTGATCAGTTTATCACAGGTCCAGAGTGTTCTATTTAGTGTTTATCTTAAAGTCCTGAGCCTACTTTGGCCGTTTTTTTGATTCATTCATTCATCTTCTATACCCGCTTTATCCTCACTAGGGTCACGGGGGTCGCATGGAGCCTATCCCAGCTA
>JAQQZY010000014.1:9317741-9332017 GCA_030068375.1 Ostorhinchus rueppellii | reverse complement strand
AAAAAAAGTACAAACATTACCTTAAAAAAAAAATACAAACACTATCTTGGCGGAGGTCTGCGCTCTCCGAGTGCTTTTCTAGTTTACAGATGCAGTTAGCTTGTTTTGACCTTGTTCTCGTGGTCATTTCACTCATTTAACCCTTTCATGCACAGCGGTCACTACAGCGGACAGCTATTCTCCAGCTGTTCTCTTGTAAATTCATGTTTTGTTGTTTTAGTTCCATATCAGTGAACACTTATGCTTCATCCCATACAATTCATATCATTACTATAATTTTGCTGTTCTTGATAAACATGACCTGCAGGAAAATGTTTTAAATCAATTGCTAATTTTTATTAGACTGTAATTAACAGTATTCTTAATCTAAAAAAAAATAGTCTTAGAGTATGTTAAATGTGAGAAAATATCAGATTAGCTAAATGAGAAATGTTTTTATTTCATAGCTTCCACACAGTATATCGCTTTCTGATGATGGGTGATACATGTTTATTTGCTTCAAAAATGAAACGCATGCTGTCCAGCTGGGTGGACGTTTTTATTGCGGCATGAAAAATAGGTTCATAAAAAAAAAAATCGCATTGCTTTTTTCATGCCTGAAGAGGAATAAAAACATCTAGGAAAAAAATCCCAACAAATGGTCTCATAATTGATGCATGAAAGTGTTAAATTGGACGTGGATGTGAGTGTTATTGCCGCCAAATCAGTTTTCCTTAATTAAATATGTAGCATCAGCCACCAGTTAATGCACTGAACAGTTTATCCAGTCAAACAGGTCTGGAGTTGAGATTTAAAGTGTTTTACAGTAAAGAAATGGGTTTCCTTGTGCAATGAAAATCTTACTTTGCCATTCATACTGAATGCCAAGACAATTTAAGATGTATAAAAAAAAGAAACAGAATAATTTAACTAGGAAATTAAAAGAAACAAAACAGTGGCATTTAAGAATGTTATGCAAAAGAGAATGAGCATAAAAATATAAACTATTAATACAAGAAAAATATAGATTTACATGAATGTGCAATATGAGTATTTGTGCAAACTGCCAGAATAAATTAAATGTGCCAAATCGTCAGGGATGAACAGTTTGATGTGTACAATTATTAAGAATAAAGTGCATAATCATTCAAAACAACATATTGGCAGATGCACCTTTTGTGATGCTGAATGACGTCACATCTTTCACCTTCCAAACTGCACTTCTATCAGTCATGCTCTGCTTTAATATGAATCTGTGATCTGTTTTTTTTTTTTGTCACCTCCGTTCCCATTGGCTCTGGGAAACGAGGGGAAAGATGCAGAACAGGATGGGTGGAGTGGTACGCTCTTTCACTTTCACCAGCTGTTGTTTTGAGCTGAGACTCACTGTCAGTTCTGTTTCTGTTTTTGTAGTTTTGGTTTGGTTTGGTGGTAGATTATCCTGTCCCACTGGAGCATCATTTTACAGGCTCCTCCCTCTTTCTCCTCACATTTGCATCCTTGTTTTCTCCGAGGTGATATCGTGCGAGATCAAATGTACTTCCTCACTTAGCAGTTCAGTGTTGGCGTCCCTTTGAGCCACTAGTGCGAGAACGTCACCCATTAACGTGTCTGTTTACACCAAGCATTAAAAAGCATACGTTGAACGATTGATTACAACTGGATCTAACTCTGTCTGCAAATCATCAAGGTCATCTTTAGCCTAAAACATAATGTGTGCATTCATTTCAAGTCAGACGGGCTAGTTTTATAATGGTTGTCTGCAAATGTAATTGACTTCAGCCACAGACCTTAAAATATTCATGTGACAGCAATGACTCTTTTATTTATTCTCATTCTCTTTTGCATGATATAACTTTAGTGATGATTCACTCATAATGCATCCTATCAGGATTTTTGCAAACCTCATGCTTTGAAAATACTTTGAATAGAATAGAACTTCAGTATCATTGTGACAGGGACAAAGACATTCAGTTCTGTTTCTCTTTAGCAGCAAAAAAAAAAAAAAAAAAAAAACCCAAATAAACAAAAAACACTTGAAGTGCAAAGAGAATAATATATAAAATATCGCACAAATGATACCAAAACTACTGACAGGTAATATAGGATATATATACGTAAAGGTAATATTGGATATGTAGAGATAATATAGGATATGTACACATAACATAGGGCAGGGGTGTCAAACTCATTTCAGTTCAGGGCCCACATACAGCCTTATATGGTATGAAGTGGGCCGGGCTAGTGAACTAATAGAAATGATAGGATAAAGAAAAGTTAAATTCCACAATGTAAATATTTAGCTCTACAAACTATACTTGAACATAATATGAACAACCTGAACATTTTTAAGTAAAATAAGTGCAATATTAACAATATTAGTCTATCATTTATACATGTTCATTATAATGTACAGATCACAGTGGATATACATACACATACATGAAACATTAAATAACAGGTAGAATATTATTAAAATTTCACAGACTTCTATTAAGAGATTTCAGGTTATTCACTTCATTTTTTAAATAAAAGTCTCGTCTAAATGTAAACGTTTTTGTGTAATTTTACTTTTTTTTTTAAACTAAAACAAAGAGAAAAAAATGTTCAGTTTTCATTATTTATAAGGTTATTATAATAGTATTTTACTGCTCTGACCCACTTTAGATTAAACTGACCTAAAATGTTTTTAATATCCTTGATTGTTCATATCTTCAGTGTAATTTTTGCATTTCACAAATTCATCCCAGGGGCCGGATTGAACCCTTTGGTGGGCTGGATTTGGCCCCCGGGCCACATGTTTGACACCTGTGATATAGAGTATATAAAGATAATATAGGATATGTACAGATAGTATAGGATATATAAAGATAATATAGGAGATATTATAGGATATGTAGAGATAATATAGGATATATACGTAAAGGTAACATTGGATATGTAGAGACAATATAAGATATATAAAGATAATATAGGATATGTACACATAATATAGGGTATATAAAGATAATATAGGATATGTACAGGTAAGGTGAGTATGACATGTTCATTCAGTTGAGTGTGGTGTTTTTTCACTCATTGGTGGATATATATGCTACTCAGAGCAGGTAGTCCTTAAATGCATCCCAGGACACACTCCTGTTCATCCTGCTAAAATACTGGATATTCTGGACTGCCACTGAACGCCTCCTGAGTGTCTAATGTTAACACTAGACCCCAGCAGAACCTTACATGTGCTGTTTTTTTTAGGTAATATACCTTGAAGATTGCGGCGTCCTCATCTTTTCTGAAGTCCTGCTTCCCTGCGTGTTTCCACGGGATACGAAACATGGTTTTGGCCTCATCGTCCCACACCAGCCCTGGGTATTTACCACTGCTGACCTGCAACAGCCAAACACAAAACAGTATGTCAGTATGTTTTATCCTCTTTGCATGATTTATAGTTAATATTGAACCAACTTCCTCCTGCAGCATGAGGAACATATTTGTTTATTTACATTTCACTTATTTCCATCCTATTTATAAGTACATAAAACATGGAAATGAATATCTGGCTGTACAACATGTTCATCAAATAGCTAAACAGGACATTAGAATACAAAAGAGGGATTTACTGCCACATGCAGTAGTTTTCATATCCTTAATTTAATGTAAAATAACATCACTAAAGGTTATTTAGTCCAATATTTGGCTTTAAAAAGAAGAAAATAGAAGTAAATTAAAAAACAAACAAACAAAAAGACCCTCAAATTATACAGTTAAGGAGCAAAAGTCAACATTTGAAGTTCTGTTGTATAGTTTAATCGATTAAAATACACCAGAATTAGAAGAATAGCAAATTTTTTACAATCAAAATGTAAAAATGATAACTACAACTAACAATTATTAATATTACTGACAAATCAGATGCATAATTCCTCAAATTATGAAGTGTTTTGTTTGTATAATATTGAATGCCATGTAAAAGTGAGTGGAAATTGATGTATTACTTTGCATAAAACTACAATTTGTGAATTTTTAGTCATATCTGAGCTAAACATCTGCCCATAAAGTGGAGGGTACCACCCACTAGTGCAGCAGCAGATGATGTTTTGCTCCCTTTGTGTTCTGTCTTTCCCTTTCCTTCTCTCTCTCCCAGACTTCCCCTCCTCTCCCTAATCATCCAACACACGAACAATAACACACACACACACACACACACTGAAAACACACACACACCTGTTCGACAATCCAGGAGCGCAGTCTGCGAGAGGAGCGCACTTTACCGGATGGCATGGCTCTTTAAAACCTGTAAACACACTGAGAAACAAACAAACAAACAAATAAATAAACAAATAAGTAAACAAACGCAATCGGCACCAGACGCGTAAAACAACTCCCGCCTATTTACATTTACATCACCTTTAACCTTATTTTAAACAACAAATACAACACAAATAAACAGCTTTTCCAACACGAATCGCTTTTTTTTTTTTTAGTGTCTTTGAGTAAGAACACTTCCATCAAAACTCGCACCCAAAACAGTATTTTTAACTTAGCGAAGCGACAAAAATAAACATAGTGATATATTTAAGGGAAAATCAGACACAAAGGTGTGAAATAAAGGAAGTGGATTTAAGTTTCGTTTACCGTTCGGTTGCGTTTCCTCCGCTGCAGCCGCGGACTGACTGAGGTCTCCGGATGAGCTGCAGATCGGACTTCGCTGCCTCGGAAAGACGCTCCTCTTCCCCGAAATCACGTGGTTTCACAGAATAGAGGCGCGCGCGTCCACCAGGGGGCGACAGAGGCACGGAATAAGGTTTAGACTGCAAACAGGGCTTCTCTTCTTATTCTTCTTTTCTATTTTTTTTTAAACATATTAATTTATTTTTTTTGCTATACATTATACAGTAGAAGTATAAAGAATACAACACAGCATTAATATAACAACACGAGCCATTTTATTTTATCGTATTATGTATGTGTATGTATGTATATGTATGTCTGTAGGTATTTATGGTCATTTATGTTGCTTTTTAAGTCGATTTCTGGGGATATAGGGGCAGCTAAAATAAGACTAGTCTTCTTTCTGCTCTCTTTCATTCTAGTACGAAGAACATCTGTACGTCTATTAAATATTTTTTTGTTTTATTATTTTACAATGAATGAAATAAAGAAGAAAAAATGAACAGAACTAAAACATAGCCAGGGAACCAATCACACATGCAGAAATAATCCATCAGTTTACACAGAGATCAGAAGTGTGACATAGACCAGTGGTTTTGGTAGCTTTTTTTGTTTTCAGAATACTTGAAATATATTGAGTAAGCTTAATTTCAAAGATTGAAAAAGAAGGTTTGTGATTGGAGAATTTGGCTTTATGAATGTGATATCTGACTAAAAACCGAATTAGATTGACGATGTAATATTGATCTGATTTGTTAGCAGGATATGAGACGATACCAAACAATGTTTTTGCATAGGTAAGAGAAAAATCTGAAGAAATATTTTTGACAAATGTCACAACCCGGCTCCAAGGTTGCAACAAAAACAGGGAGACAGAGGTGGTGGTAGTGGAACAATGATTTATTAATTAACGGAAAACAACAACCAGCTGGGAGGTAGACCAAGGCAGGATGGTCCAGGACCGGGAGACTACTCCAGAGAGCAGACCAGGGACAAACAAGCAGACCAACGCCAAGCCAGAGAGCAGCAGGAAAACCAGAGAGCAGCTTAAGTAGACGCCTCCTGATCACAGGTGCAGCTTATCAGCTCACATCTCCATCTGAAAAATAACCCAGATAGTGCCCCTAGTGCCCAGACGGTGCAGGGCCGTCACACAAATAAAAAACAAACATCTCACCAGAAAATGCTTGAGACCAAAAGAGATGATAGATTCCAAACAGAGCAATCCACACTGATGTCCTTTTTATATCTTTGTGGGAACAGTTTGCAAGGATAAAAACGATGGATTAATTTGAGAGAAACTTGTTTGACCTAGTTTATAATTAAATATTTAGACGTCATCTTTTCTTTTTCTATCACCACTTTTATGTAGTTATTACCCTGAAGGGGAGCCAAGAGGCATTGTTTTTGGTTCAGCTGGCTTGTTAACATTCTAGCAGCAAATCTATAGGTTGAACTCACACCAAATTTCGTTTATGGATCCTCAGTGAATAAATATCACTACATTTTTGGAAAAGTACACCAAGGTTTCAATTTTTAATCCTTTTTTCTCCTCATTTACTTATAAGGGGTGAATAGATGGTATAGATGATCAGAGACCCAGAATAGATCTCATTACATTTTGGGAAGAGTAGATCAAAGTTCAAATTTTTAATGAATGTTTAAAATCTTCTCATTTATTTATAATGGGTGAAATATGTGCGAGGGGTGGGGTTTCTAATCCCTGGCACCGTTTGTTTTATTTTTCTTCATCTTCTTTCCTGCTTTCTTTAGCTCTTTTCTCTTTATTTTCTTCTCTTGCTAAATAAAGTCCACACAAGTAGATTCTGTCTCAACTTCAGCTTCCTATACAGTACATTATATTAACCTTATTATTACAGGTAGACTGATGTGTTTTAGTTTAAAGCCTTCATTAGTCATCAGAAAACACAACCAGCTGGTTTTAAGCAGTGATCAACCAAACAAGCGTCTTTCTTCTACAAAATAAAGTAGCATATTTTGGCATAACTTCATTTTTGTCCTGAGTGTATGGACAAGGAAAATAGAAATTAGGAAAAAAAAAAAAATTACTGTCATTTATTCCAGCTCTTGTAAAATATAGTAGAATGTAATTTACGCTAAACATAAACCACATTATTGGCTGAGTTTAATATAACATTTAACAAGACGGTGGAAAAACCCACCCTAAACATACATACACTGACTGACCACACAAGTCTCTTCTCTTTTAGTTTTGTTTCCTTGACAAAATTCTCACTTACTCTGAACCAGTTACAGTCGTAAGCTGTCATTTGTTGCATCTAGTGGCAGTAAATGCACAGTTCAGACAGGTGTAACAAGATAGATAGTAAAATAATCACTGTACGGCCAAAGATAGTGTAACAAAACCTGCTGTAGTTTTAGACTTTATATAATTTATATGAAGAATTTAAGTCATTTTTGAGAGTTTAATTGAAAAACCCCTTATAACACTTTAATTTAAGGTGGACCTTTGCGTATTTTCTGTGTAAAATCTTACATTTAACCTTAAAATAAATGTAGTGAAGTCAGAGTGGAGGTGTAAGAGGCAGACAATACTGGAGGACAAGTTGATTAAATTAGTTTTTAATGTTAAATGACATAACATCACTGCTCCTTAAGGGAAAAATACAATCCCATCAACCGTTTTAAGTGCAAGATACAAGCTTCCGTAAACAGAGGAATAATTTTATATTGAGATAATTTCAACCCAAACAAAACAAGGACCAGACCTGAACACCTACAAATCTCAAAGTCTTTCAAAAAATATCCACTTTTTCATCATACATCTTTGTTTTTTTTCCACATGTAGGCTTTAAACTGGTTCAATTTATTCTTATCTTTGTAACGTATGAAAGATAAATGATCAAATACAGAAAGATTATATTTGTATATTTTTTAATACGAGAGACTTAAACATTTCTTGATGCTTTTCTACTCAAAATCAGTTTCTTCATGAGCATGTAAAGAACATGTATCATGAGTTTTCAGACAGACCAGAGTCTTTTTCCTCTTGTGGTTTGCTGAAAACCCGATCACCTGCCAAGAGTATGGAGGTAAAATCCAGCACAGATGTTAGGCTGATTTCTGTGAGTGCGGAGATGACTTCATTTCTTACGAGGAACTTTTTCTCCTAGAGGGACCTCCATCAATTTCTGTGTAAAAAAAAAAAAAAAAGGTGAGTAGAGCAGAAGTATGAGGAAGAGGAGGAGGAGGGGTAGGAGAGGAAGAAAGACTAGACGAAGGAGGAGAATAATATTATTGTCTGACCTTGAGCAGTCTTGTGTAGTAGGTGTTATCGTCCTCGTTGTCTCCTCTCTGAGTGTCCACCTGGTATCTCTCACAGGCTCGGGTCACTTCCTGGGCATCGTACAGCAGAGCAGGATCCAAGGAGTGGGCGTTGATCAGACTCACTAGATACTCCCTGTAGTGTTTCCTGCAGAAGTGAGCCCAGACAGACCACTGGTAAGACTCCTCCACAAACCACATCCATGCACTGGTGTTAGACCAGTAAGGACCAGTGTGACTTGGACTAAATTTCCCACTTACTCGCAGAGTCCGGCTTGTCCAGGTCGTGCTTCAAGGCCACATGGTGAATCAGTCTGTTGACCACCTTCATCTTTCTGCTCCATCACACCACAGTTGACTGATTCAGAGAAGATAAACCATTCAGGGACAGATCCAATCAACCATTATGAACTAGGAAATATCACACAACTACAGATTATAGTAGAGTGACCAAACGTCCTCTTTTGCCCGGACATGTCCACTTTTTACAGCCTATCCGGGGCGTCCGGGGGTGTTTTATGAATTCATGAAAATGTCTGGTTTTATTGTTTTTCACGGGAGCAATTAGCATGTGTTGAAATCGACTGACTGGCCTCCAGTAAACTACACGCAAAGGGTTAACAATTATTTATTATTATTAATAACAATAATAATAATAATAATAATAATAATAATAATAATAATAATAATAATAATAATAATAATGATGATGATGATAATGATAATAATAATAATAATAAATAACAATTACAAAAATTAAATAAAGACAAATTAATTAATTAATATGTTATTGAATAATACAATTGAATCGGTGTTTGCGTGAAGTCCCGCCTCCATTTTATTTTATTTTTTTCACAACTCGAATCCTGGTTATAAGGCACATGGCATCTTTCAGTAAGCTTCAAGTATCATTTAAGTATCTTGACCCTGAGCCAAGTGTCCTCTTTTTTGGAAGTCAAAATGTGGTCACCCCAGATTACAGTGTTAATTCTGGTACTACTGGCTTTGGCTACTGTTCTCACTCAAAAAAAATAAATCGAGGACCTTGGATGTAACAGCCTTCAGAAGTCATTTACAACAGTTAGACCCCAGAGGAATTCAGCATACTTGTATAGAAAAGGTTGTTTTACCAGTTTGAGTTTCATTTGAAGGGTCTGTGTTAAACTCCACACCACTTTTCTATGGGGAAAAAAAAGAAAAACAAGTCAATAGTCCAGAAAGAAAAAGAACTTGTTTCCAATTAAAGGCTGAAGTCCAAAGAAGATGGAAGGAGCTGTATTTTTAACATGGATTTGGTTTTGTCCCTCAGCTATATTCACCTGCAGCAGAGCCTGTAGTCTTGCCGGCTCCCAGTCTCTGAGATAGAAGAGACAGTCTCGAGGGTGGTGAGCGTGCAGACCGCTGTAATTGCACTGAGGCGTCTTACAAACAGTCTGGAAGTAAACGTAAAACAAATGAGAATCCCCTTTTTGCAAGTGAAATGATTAACTACTTTAATATGCAGTCTTGTATCTTTACTTTGAAGATAGATACAGAATTGATCAGTCCGAGTTGTGATTCTCAACTGTAAAAATGCAGGATTCTAGCTCCAAAACAGTGTGTGGTTGACTACGCATTTTACAGAATGGAATAATTGAGCTGTAAACACAATTTTTGGCCAGTGGGAGCCTTATCTTATGTGACCTCACCTTGTGGTATGGGTTGTTGCAGCCGCTGCAGAACTGGTACCTGCACTGGGAGCAACTGAAGTGCATGCAGCCGCCTTTGGTCAGAGCATACTGGAACCGGCAATGAGGGCAGGCTGGAAGAAAACACAACCAGGTAAATGCGCTTATTCAAAGCAGTGGTCAATTTGTTTAGGCAATGTGACGAGTAGAAATCAGACTAATCCAATTCAGGATCTTGGATGAAAAAAATACTGACATAAACCATTAACTACATATCAGACTGATGTTGCCAATCATCCAGATCATCTATTCAGGCCAAATGAACTGAGTAAACAAATATTTCACTTTTCTTTTTTCTGTATTGTTACTGTTTAAAGGTTCATGTAATATCAGCTGTGCATGACATTAAAATTCTGACTTTGTATGATGACAAAGAGAAAAATGTAACTTTGCTGCTGTTTCCGGTTACATATGTCTGGAATTTAGCAGCACTTGATTGTTTATGAGGTTAAAGAAGCTGTACAGTAACACAGCTGAGAGAGTATTTCTGTAGGTAAGTCTAAGAGCGCGAGACATCTTCTCCAGTAAAACTAGAGGCTGACAAATTTTCAGTAGTCAACCAATAGCCACTTTTACACAGAAATTCCAGAAAGGTGAGATGGTGATCCCACCTTCAACCAATTTGTACAGCTAAGCCAAAGGAGTAACAGAGGTGAGACAGGGCCGGACTATTACACAGTACAGTGTATAGTCTGACGCATAACTTGCTCATTGGATGTTGATGACGTAAGGAGTGGAGTGTTTGCGTGTACGTCTCTTAGCCTGCTGACATCTGAGTGTCTGTCCAAGAATGGAGTATCTGTGCATTTCTTTTGAGGTGACACCAGCATGGGTGTCCGAGAATGGAACATCAGATTTCTCTTAGATGCCTGGTTCCAGTGTGTCTGTTCATGCCCAGTATCTTGTGCTTATGTGTCAGCATAGAGCAGAAGGCCCATGATTTAATGGCAAGATATGAGAGGCTCATGAAAAGGAAAACAGTGTGAGGATAGGAAGTTCCATGTGAGGATGAACATAAGTGACAATTAAAATGATGAATGTTAAGTGTAATGTCCTGTGTAGGCCACCTGGGTAAAGAACATAAGTCTGTATTCTGATAGACATAGAACGCCCCACCAAAGGATACTGATAGAGAAATACTGAACATCAAAGATTAATGGGTGGAAGGGACAGTCACTCAGAGGAAAACGTCTAGCCTGATTTATATGTAAGAACTGGCCACCTGGTGTCAGACAGGGTTAAGAAGAGCTGTATGAAATGTCGAGGCCTTAAGCTTGAGTTATACAAGACGGAAGGAGCATGCACCTGATGTCAGACACGGTTAAGAACTTATGAAAGATAATAGGGGGAAAAACATAATGAAAATAAGGTAATGCAGGAGGAGCTTGGGACAAAGGATTGTCACGCCCCGAGCTCCAGAGAAGTGTATAAAAACTGGAGATTTTACAGAGACCCTCTAAACCTTCCCCAGGGATGTCTCCGTGTTTTTACCTTGTATTTGCAAATAAACGCACGTACGGCTCTGAAGACTGGTTGACTCGACTCATCATTGACCCTGCACTGCAAGACGCTGTCTTTACTAATTTTTTAGCCTATAGTTTAGAGTGAAAAAGTAATTCTATTAGTATGTCAACCAGGGAAGACTAAGGCGTGATCTGCCGTCACCTGCCCGACATGTCAATCTCAAAACAACAATGGAAGGTGAGTAGATAGTCCCCCGCCTAATGTGACAACAGCTTGCGGATCTTGGCGTCTCCCCAGTTCGACACCTTGCTGGTCGCGTTGATATTTACTGTACAGAACCCACAATCATTTTTAAAACCCCTGGCACAAGGGTCGCACACGCAAGACATCATCAAAACGTAACACCTTGGTTGTGAAACAAGAACTATTCCATTTCCATAGTATTCCGGATTCATGGTTTCACCTTCATCACAGCTCTGTCACTACTTCCAAAGGCGGGAACAAATGATCCCACCATTTCATTTACACAGATGTCATTCCAGAATAGAGGTGAAATATTCCCAGAACAGAAGTGCTGCGTAAAAAGGGCTATTAATAACAGTGAGGTTTTTTGTTTTGTTTTTTTTTTAAATAGCTTTAATATCCATCAAAAAAGTGGACTGGTGCATCTCTAGTAAGAATGAGGGGATATGAATTGGGAAGCACTGCCTTGATGCCAATATCATTAAACCACAAGCTTAATTTAAGTAATATCTAAAGCAGTGTGCTGTGTTAATGGCTATACTCCCAAAATGCATGCTTTGGTCGCCAAAATTACAAAGCAGTGTGTAGCTGTAAATGAAAGATGACCCTTTTAAACTCAATAACTTCAGCAAATAAAAAGAACAGATGTGAGTAAAGACTGTGGAAAGTGATGACTGCAAAAACTGAAATGAAACCGATTTGTAAAGTTTGTGTTGAGGCTCACTGATGCCGTTGTCTCTCAGGTATCCCGCCAGACCCTGCCTCTGGTATTCCGGATCGTTCTCCCTCTTCCACAGCTGGAACTGCTCACAGGACAGGTCCTGGTGCTGAGGCTCCCACTGCAAACACAGAAAAGAACTTCAGAAGAGAAGCACAGTTCATGGTGACACAATAAAATGTAAGAGAGATAAGTGTTGTAGATTGATGAGGGCAGTGTCATCATTGGGGAAGCGGGGGGCTGTTTTTTTTTCTGGATCTGTGGCATTTCCAAGATGTGGAGACTTCAAACAGAATGTGGGCTAAGAGATGGATCTTGCATGAGCTTTTTTTTTTTTTTTTTTTTTTTTTTTTTAAACCAGTCCTCCTGTGTCTTGTCTGTGTATGAAGTATTGTGCTGTAGACGCCACATGTAAACATAACTCTTGAGTAGTTTCAGATTCCCAAGTCTTTTTCAGGCGGTCCTCAAGCTCCTGCAGTGGTGCCACCATATTAAGGCATGTTCTTGGAAAATGGTCCTTTTTGTACAGGGCTGGTATTTTTTTCTAAAATGTATTGCATCATGCACAAAAATTGCAGCACTTGATAGTTTTTAGTATTTCTAGTACAGATTACAAAGATTTTGTTTAACCCTTTGACACCATTTACAAAAATACACTTGTACTATTAGTTCCCCACCTTAAAAAGTGGCATAATTTAAAAAAAAAAATGTATACAACTTTTCACTTCCAAAACTTCAAATCTTTTATCAAATTCTGTCCTGACTAGATTAATAAAATTTGTATTGATCCTTTAAATATATTTTTTATGTTAAGCTGTGTTTCTTATAAAGGCACCACCTATTTCAATGAGAAAAAGACAAAATGTGGATTATTTGAGTTATTAGAGCCTGATATAGGTTGTAAAGCGCTTTGAAAATGGTTAGGTATATGTTACTAAAGCATTTTAGATTACTGCTAAGATATCAATCAGCACTCCCTGAGGTGTTTCACATGTCATTAACACTAACAACACTTTTCACAACATACTAAGAGCAGATTTCTGATGATACACTATCATGACAGAGTCCAGTATGTTATTTAATACTCACAGGTTTCTTGCATTGTGCACAAAAACTCTTCCGGCAAGATGGGCAGGTGACCTTTAGGTGGTCTCCATCATTGATGAACCCAGAAGTGCACTGAGACAGATGGAAGGAGGAGACAAGTCAATGGTGCAAAAAGACAAAACAATGATTCATTTAGATTCTTATAAAATATCAAGTAATGAGAACAATGTGACATGAAGGTAACAAATGAGAAACTTCTCCTTAATTTATTCCCAGTGAGAATGTAAGACACTGAACTCAAGGTCCATAAATCATCAAAACATAATGAATAAAAAGGAGGTTGTGTAAATCTACAGCTACAAAAAAAAAAAAAAAAAAAAAAAAAAAAAAAAAAAAAAAAAAATCAGGCAGAGCCGGCACATCAACAGAGGAGAAACAGTTGAGTGGAGAGGGATCACTGGGTGGAACTCACATGACAGCACCACAGGAATTTTGGGTCTTTCATCAGAGCGTGTTCAGTCAACTTTTTGTGGAACAGATCATAAACATCATGCTCCAGACAGTCCCGTAGCTGGAAAATCAAAAGTCAGTGTTACTGGATCTTCGAGTCAATTCCCAGTGTAATGATTCCTCAGTAGATCCCAGTTCTTTGATTTGACAGTACAACTCTTTACAAGCACATGACAACCAACCGATCCACTTCTAGCTTGTGTTATTAGAATCACAGCTCTGAACCTGCTATCATGACCATGTTTTCTGTTTGCTTCTCCATGTACCTGTATGTCCAGGGTGGAGAAGTAACTGTCCAGCTGTTCCTGGTCATTGATGTCCGGCTCACTGCAGACAGGACACACCATGTCTCTGATGTGTTTGTCTCTCACTGCGATGGTGAAATGCTGCCCAAAGCACTCGTGGCAAACTGAGCACTGACAGGAAGTCAGAGACTGCATCTGAAAGACCAGAGGAAAAAGTAACCTTTAACATTGGGACAAATTGGACAAAATTAATGCGTTTAATTTACATATACATGTAAATTAAACGCAATTAAATGGTGCCGCACAAGCAGACTGGGAAACAGCTTCTTTCCACAAGCTGTCAGACTCCTCAACTCACTGAGGAAAACTACA
>JAQQZY010000014.1:9301382-9317425 GCA_030068375.1 Ostorhinchus rueppellii | reverse complement strand
TATATATATACATACATATATATACACCTCATCTCATACTGGGGGACTGCTGTTATTTGAAATGATCAGTTATATAATGCTACCGTCTAACTGAACAAATTGCTACAGTTATCAGTATCCTCACATTCTGCTGACGTTATACTGTCTTGGATCTGTGCCCAGTTTCTTAACAAAACGGTCATTCTAAAGGTTCTATGGTGATCGTGAATATACTGTGACCCATCAGTAATAAACAATTTACCAGTTGATTTATTAGTTTAATAAAACTACCTTTTAGCTAAATGTTGTCTGAAACTTGTCAACAACCAGACTGAAATATTTGCATTTTCTTATTTCGAAATACAGAATAGGTCTGCTTCCATCGTATGTTTAGATATATAGATGTTTTGCTTGATTTACATTTTGACATTAAAAATTTCTTTTACCTTTGATCTTTGATATTGTCTTGTGTATGATATGCGTGTGTTTCCCTGCAATAGTGTCTGAAACATTGTATATTGTGTTAGTGCTGTAAAATATATTTCTACTTTTAATGATAAGAATAAAACAGACTACCGTAGATGCTTTTTGTTTTTTTAAATGTAGCTGTTTTGATGCTCTGATTTTTTCTATGTTATTAATCCTGGGCTCTGTCAGATGTTTTTCTTTATATTGTACTTACAAACAGTGCTGCAATGACTAACCAATTAGTGTGTGAGCCAATTGAAAATAATTATTTTAAAAAGTAATTAATCATTGACCGATTATCACCCAAATATAAAAAAAATAGTTCATTCATTTTGTGTATTATGATAATGAAAGAAGTACCTTGGGTTTTGGCCTGATGAGGTCCGAGACATGTCATAGGTTGATCACTTTGTGATAATAATCAGCAGATGAACTGACAATAAAAACTTCCTCTTTGACCCACCTTGCTGCGGGGGAAGATGCTCAGACAGCACGGGCACTCATTGTTGAGCAGACGTCTGATGAAGTCTTTGTCGTGTGACTCTTTCACAGCCTGCACTACGTCCTCCAGGGTGCAAGTGATGCCTGGCTCTTGTAGCAGAGACAGAACGAGCTCACAGCGTCCCCAGCTGGGCAGGTCATACAGGGCCAACAGACGCCTGCACATCCTCTGAGGGAAGCAAACAAGGATGAGAATTAATACGTTAATGCGCTCGGGAATAAAGACCAAACATACAAACACCACACCCATGGGAATACATTTTGATTGCACAGAGCCAAGCAGATGTGTTCACCCTGCCCTCAGGTGATCTAACCTGTTTGTCTGGGTGTTTGGGATCAATCGGCGGCTCAGGCTGGTTGGCCCATATGCGCTGGTGGAAGGGTTCCAGTAGAGGTCGCTGTAGCAGAGATAGAGCTCCTTTGACTTCTCCTCCACACTGACGCAGGGCTTCTTCACACCGAGCCACGTCTCTGAAGCCCAGAGAGTGTAGCTCCCTCATCTAATCACACAGACAAAGACATCAGCAAGTCTCGACAGAACATGTAACGATAATGATGCCACAAAGGAACACACAATGTTCAGGCCCACAGGAAAGTATTTGAATGTAAACCAAAACATGTTGGCATTGGAAGTTAAAGCTGCCCGTTTACTCTTTAAATGATAAAATCGTAAAGTAATCCGAGCATCAGATGAACATTTTAGTTAATTTACAAGCACAGAATCTAACCTTTGTAAAAGAAAGGATTTAGGGTTTTTGTGAAGTCTGGCAGTAAAGTAACTTAAAATCTAGAGTCAAGCCCCATCACTGTGAGCTTGACTGTGCATATTAACACTCCTAAAGGTAATTTTAAAGTAGCATTAAGGTAAAACAGGAGTCTGAATAAGAAAATATTTTGGTGCATATGTTTTTTATAAGGTTTTGAGAAACACAGCAACAAAGCACATGATGATGAGTCACTGTGCTGCCACCAACAGAGGAAGCAAAAAAAACAGTTTTCACAGGGAGTTTGCACATTTTTGAGACATTAGTGCCTTCTTATAATTAGAAACATTTTCCCCTGAGAAGGAGCGCCTCTTCCCTGAGCTTTAACATTTTTCCTGACGTGTCACAGCTGTTTTAGGTTTTTACATTCTGCACTCATTAACCATGGTCAGACAACACTCCTACACATCACTCCCAACGGCAAACACACCATTATTGAGATTCACTTCTTTCAAGGCTACAAAACTGGGAGTTACTCCAAGGATAAGTTTTTCAGCTCAGACTTTGGTTTCCTTCATCTGCACAGATAGACAAACCGGAAGTTTCTAAAATGGTATTATATGCTTTTCATGTTCTTTTTGTATCTTCATGGCCTATTTCACCTTGTGCTGATACAACACCTAATTGTCCTGTGGAGATCCATGAAGTGTCTTATCTTATGGTTTTGTTTCTCTTGCTTCAACATACTACAAATACTCTTGCCTTCGTCACATTAAATGTTAATATAAAGATATTTTGCTAAAAATTTTAATTTTGCATATTAGTTTTCTTTTCATATAAATAAAAAGGTTTTTCCATTTATGAAGTGCTTTAGTTACTACTCACTATTTATTTTCCCTAACCTCAGTGAATACACAAGTTCTTATTGACATACAGCAAAATATGAAATACTACTTTAAGGACACCAATCCACAACAAAATAAATATGTGGAGAGCTGCAGCCATAACGCTCAACAGATTTAACTTATCATCTGACCTTGACCTGTCGATCTCTC
This sequence comes from Ostorhinchus rueppellii, assembly GCA_030068375.1. Classification (NCBI taxonomy): domain Eukaryota; kingdom Metazoa; phylum Chordata; class Actinopteri; order Kurtiformes; family Apogonidae; genus Ostorhinchus; species Ostorhinchus rueppellii. The sequence continues at coordinate 9,314,718 of JAQQZY010000014.1, read as the reverse complement.
AGCAGCTGTTTCACAGCTCGTTCAGTGTCGCCCCCTGCTGCCAGCCATGCCAACTTAGCTTCAGCTCTGGACAGCTTCACTCCTTCACCTGCAGCGCTAATCTGTTCTGACTCCTGACCCTCTCTGTCCACCGTAGTCTGCATCAAAGAATCCCTTTCTTTGTAGTTTAGCTGCACCGATGCTGCCATGGCACAGATTTCATCCAGCAGGTGAGGCAGCTCTGACGTCAGCCAATCACATGGGTTTACATTGCTTCCGCCGCACATGCAGAGGGCTGCGTACACCTCCTCAGGGCTGACACCACGCTTTTCTGCTTCCTAGGGAGGTGAAGTGTCAATTAGTATGGTAACTTCAACTACATTTCTCAGTAGTGCAGTGGTTATGTCACTGTTTTATGAATCTGGTGCTTTCACTGTTAGATCTCAGAGCAACTTACTGAGCAAGTTGCGCAGTAGCATCCACATGAGCTACAGTTTACTCCTGACCCTTTAGTGATGCCTTTTTTTTTCTTTTAAATCAGTTTCATTGTTCTTTATAGCCACTTTCATGTTTTCATATAGTGGTTTATTTATTCTGTCATTTTAATGTCTAATGTGTATGACAGCAGCAGATGACGCAATTATCTATCTATCTATCTATCTATCTATCTATCTATCTATCATTGAATTGTGGTTGTTCAATTAAAATAAAAGTAGCTTCAAGTAGGAAACTGCTTCCTTCATGTTTGACTATAATAATTTAGAGTGACTCTCTTTCCTATTAGCCTCCCCAACACTGCATTTATAACACAAAGGTGTTGTAACTGTCTTTATGTAAACTCTAAATACTTTATGCAGCTATGTTGATGCAATGTGAATTCAAGCAGACATGGTTTTATAGTAAGGTTTCCAGCAGTGGGCTTACTCTAATGTGGTTTATGAGACAAAGGCCTTCTTCCCTCATCAGCTGCTGCCTCTTCAGCTCTGGGTTGACCCGGGGCTTCGGTTGCGGTTTTATTCCTGGCTGCTGTGGGTCTTTAGTGGTGGTGGGGGTCTGCTGAAGAGACTGGGGCAGAGACACTCCAGCAGAGTCTTTACATGACAGGTTGCACATCTCGCACACTGCTGTTGGTTTGGTGTTTACGTAGGTGCAAAACTGACAAGTCCACTGTGAAAAGAATCAAAAACACAAAAAGCTGTTCACCAAAAATATATTAACCACTTTTTCAGTGATTTGTAAAATCCATCACTTTTCACCTTTGGAATTATTTTTGCCTGTATTAAACCTTTCATGCACGAGTTATGAGAGCCTTAAGATTTTTTCATGAGTGTTTTTATTCCTCTTTGGGCATGAAAAAAACAATGTGGTTGAAAAAATTTTATGAAGCTATATTTCATGGAATTTCAAAAATTTCCACAAAGCTGGACAACACGTATTAAATTATTGAAGCAAAGAAATATGTATTTATTGATCTACTGTGCAAAACCTATGAAATACCAACATTTTAATGCTGCTAACCAGATTTTTTCTCATATTTTAACACAGTCCAACAGTAGTCATTATTCAGTTCATGGAGATAATATAACCCCCCCCCCAAACCTTTTTGTTGTTAATTGCAGTTGAATAACAATAACAAACAATTGATTTACAGTCAAACATGTTAGATCAGGTTTATCAAGAACAGCAAAGTTACAGTAATGTAATTAATTGCAGTGTATGTGTTGGCTGTTATCAAACTAAAACGGCCAAACCCATGAATATACAAGAGAACAGCTGTAGAATAGCTGTCCACTGTAGTGACCAGTATGAATGAAAGGGTTAAAGATAATAAAAAAAAACTCCTCCATGGTCTGACAGTATCATAAATGATACCTGATGGTGATACTGACCTTTGTTCCAGAGTCTGGCAGAGACCCTGGACTGGAGAGAATTGGAGCAACAGGTGGTCGAGTAGCCAGACGGGGGCGCTCACACACCTCACAAAGAACGCTGCTGCCTTGGTTCACCACTGTGCAGCTCTTACACTGCCATTCTGCAACACACACATCTTTAAGACTGAGTCACTGCCACATCAAAGATGAAGATTCATATTGTAGAAGTTCTACAAGATACAAGGCAGAAAATAAAACTTAAATACACATCCTGGAAGCTGTCCACTTCCCATAATGATAACCCACTGGCACACGAACTGCGACTCACTCTGTGGCAAGACCCACTATTTAGCAATCACTGCCCTAAACCCAGTGGGAGCTGTAAAGGCTCAGTTCAGATGCAGACAGCCATCTAAAATCCTCTTGTGCATTTTATTCTCACCTGCATTTGGTGATGCTGGGGTTTCCTGAACTACGTAAGCAGCGGTGGCGAGTCGAGGTCGCTCACAGGTCGTACAGAGTACGGCTCGCATTTCATTCACTGTAGTGCAATGAGCACACTCCCAGGGGGCCAGAGATGGACTGAAAGACCAGACAAAAGCAGCACATTTATGTTTCTACTCCAACTGCCTCTGTTCTCCTGACTAATGGAGAGTAAAACTAAATACCTAAAAGTTATTCCACATACAATAACATTATTTGCTGCCTTACAAATTCAGGTTAGCATCTCTCATATGTGCACTGGCTTTAGGGTATAAATCACTTGTTTTAATTTTTTTAAGCAAATCTTACTTTTGTTTCAGTCTATTTTTGGCTAGGAATCATTTCGCAATTCCATGGCAGGCAACTTTAGTTTTCATATCTGTTGTTTTCCACAAAAAATTGCTCTACTCAATATTTTCAGTCACTACCAGCAAATAAGGACAGAGCAAATGTGACTTGTTGCCATTACTGCTGTCAACTAGGGATACATTGGCAAAACATTGGTATCTGGTTATCTGAAATCTTACTATTGGTGCATCTGCAAATAGGATGAAATTCAAGAACACAGAAGACAATGTTGTATCTTTCATGTTATATTAAATGTTGTGTCATTGAATATGAGCTCATTCAAAATGTGATGAAGGACTGAAATGTCTTAAAACATTTTAGTCATTTTGGACAAGAATAAATAAAAAAATATATATAAAAAACACAAAAGAAACCAAAAAGTGTCAGTGTGTGTATTACCTTTAGACAAATTGTTTTTTTTTTTAAATATTAGTACAGAATTTAACAATTGGTGCATCACTTCTATCAAATGAAGGGAATCAGTGACTTGGTTTAAAGTTTGCTTCACTTCTCACCTGGAGGTTTTTGCTGGGGTGACAATTGTCCGGTTATGCCCTTTACGATCCGGGTGAGAGTGGAAGAGTCGGTCACAGTTGTGACATAATTTCTGGACACAAGTTGAGCACTGAGCATGTATCGCAGAAACACCACAGATAGTGCACGTCTCTGCAGCCACAAACATACAGACAAAAACCTAAAAATTAATAACTGAGCGTGTGCAAAGCAAAAGGTCATTTGTTGGGAACAACTCTCCCTTTACCCTTTGAATATCTGACAAACTTCAACACTTGTCCTGTTGAGCAGTCTCACACTGGGGTCAACAGAGTAATAATACATCCGTATTTGACATACCCTGTTTGGGTTTCTGTATTTTGTCTCTCTTGTGAGTGGCTCTAGCAGGATGTCGGTGAAACAGGTCATCACATGCATCACAGAGAGACTGATTGTCGCAGGATGGGCAGACTAAAGACGAAGGACCGCCGCACAAATTGCACTGAGTTGCTGGAGGAGAACCTGGAGAAAAGGAAAAAAAGATAATGCATCAACACGAGAAGAAACACAACACCAAATGAACATATGACATACACTAAGTCTTAATTTGCACGAAAAAAATATGAGTAATTCCGTTTCTTTTAAGTATTTTTTTTTATAATAATATTTAGTCATCAGCTCACCTGTGGAGGGTTTTGACTGCTGAGCAGGTTTTGGTGATGAAGACAGAACTTGCGGCTGATCTGCATGTCGCTCCTCTCCCTGAGGGGTAACTACAGCATCAGATGAAATATTATCCTGAAAAAAAAAAAAAAGCATAAACAAAAAAGGAAAAAAAATATTAATTTTATAAAATATTATCCACTCTTTACATTGTGATAGTCCTGCACGTATAATTGAATTTGATATTTTTTGACTCAACTGAGTGCTCACTTTATTTTTTATTTTACTTTAATTTAGTTATTTCAGTTGTGTGAATGGGAACTCATAAAGTAAGAATGGCATTACTCTGTGTGACCACTGTGGTTCTGCTGAGTATAAGACAAAAGTCTTGTATCTTGAATATTTACATGTATAATAAACAGAGGAAATATCCAAATATATCAGTGTCTGCACTCGTGAATCTGAATTTTGTATTCATAGGTTTTTTTTTTCCCATATTTTGTATTTTGCAATGTATGAAGATGCACAAAAGAGCATGATGTGTTAATAGAAAGTACCATAGGTTTAATAAGTTTGCTATTTTTTTCAGAGGTGATTCTACTAATCAAGATTCATAGATTTTTGGCTGGAGAAATATTTGGGTATTTGTAATAAAATAATGCATAATATTGACAAGAAAGCCACTGAATGAAAAGATTATTTTGTACATAAAATATCAAAATCCTGACATTTTAGCAATCATTGTACAAGCAGAACTAGAGCTAAAATCATTTTTTATAAATGATAAATATAGATATTTTCCTGAGTAATTATTAAACTTCATTTTACTGACAAACAATGCAACATTTTCAACTTATTCTTAATAAGCAAATGACAGAAAAGCTTGAGCGATGGATACTAATAATCATTTTAAAGTTTAAATGATTATTCAAACTATTATCCAAAAACTCGCACATTAGCTTTTCACCGATTAATTATTTGATTAGTGGATAAAATGTGGACAGGCTGGAAATGTTTGCACAGACCTGCTGGATGACAAGTGGGATGATATCTTTGAAGTACTCTAGGTGAGGATGTGTGCCCTAAACAAACACAGACATGACAAAGGAAATGAAACCGTGAGTGATTTCAACACGAGGTGACAGATGTTTACAGGAATCAGATAATCTGTTCACAAACCTTAATGATCATGTCCACCTCTGTGCGCAAGACCATGACCTCAAGTGTCACGGCAGCAACTTTATCAATATCTGGTTCAGTTACTTCATCAGGGAAGCTGAGGCCATCTATCTGCTGGTTGGTGTAGCCGTAGAGATAGAGGACTGTCCGCCCGCCCTGCAGAAGACAAAATAAATAAATGAAAAATCAGATGGCCTTTGGACTTATTAAATATGTTAAGTAATGCATTAGTCTTTAAGAAAATGGTCCATTTAAACTTAAAAAAACAAAAAAGTAAGAGACATTTAATACAGTATTTTTACTCGGTCTGGGTTCCTCTCACCTTGACAGCGTCCACTGTGGTCCTAAAGACTGGATTGTTGTGTTTGACACTCCTCCAGTATTTGGGCCTGGTGGGACTCGCCAGGTTGCAGCCGTACTTCTCCAGGATACTCAAAGCTTTGACCAGTCGATTCAAAGACTCCAGGACCTGGTGTTAAGATCACACAGTTCAACTAAGGATAATGTGTACGGGGCTAAAACCACTGGAGCACATCATTGTACACATAAAATAATCGCTTTGTTTTGCATTTCTTTGTCGTCAGGTTTACGCCTCTACTTTTTGCTGATGATTTGGTCCTGTTGGCCTCAATGAACTGTGACCTCTAGGTGGTTCTGAGCTGGACTGCCTGCTCTGGGTTGGAAATGAGTTGCTGCTTCAGTTCTAATTTATGGATCTTGGGAGGTTGTTCACAAGTGGGGGAGGGACTGAGTGGGAGATTGACAGCTGGAAATGTGTAGTATCAGCAGGGATATTTATAGAAACAATATGCATTCCTAATGACTGCATTTAGACATTTAGTTAATTCATGTAGATGTAATTCATGTTATAAAAGTGCCAAGGCCTCGGCCATATGTTAATCTCTTGTCAATCTATGCACCAACCTTGTTCCACTTTATCTGGGTGAGGGTCAGGGGGCAGCAACCTAAGCAATATTGTACTCTTAATGGAGTTATGCTACAAGCCAAGGTAACATTGTTCCCAGGATGGGGGACGCAGCTATCTCCCAACCCCATGACTTTGATTCACATGCTGAGTTTGACAGAAATTTTCCCTTAGAAATACAGTGAGGAGTTCAGTCATCAAAGAGGAGCTCACAGTAGATCTGATTCTCCTACTCTAATTCAAGAGGAGGTGGTCTGGTCATCTCATCAGAATAACACCCTGGATAGGCATTTCCAACTGGTAAAAGACCCTTGGGCAGATCCAGGACATACTCGAGGAAGTATGAATCTTGGCTGGTTTAAGAAACAACTTGGTGTCCACCATTAAGGATATGGGTGGGGAGGGGGAAGTCTGGGCTTCTCTGGTGGAACTGCTGTATTAGTGACTTGAACCTAGATAAGTGGTCAAATAATCTGACATGGAATCTCTTCATAACAATAAGTTACTGCAGCTTTTCGTTAAAGATTGAAGATAAATTGATCACCAACTTTCGTTACTGCTCCTCATGATTTTTTGACAAATAAATAAAAATATGATTTTACTGTAACATATCTACAATAATGTTGCAATTTGTTTTATATTCAGTTTGCCCTTTGCATCATCATATATTCAGTAAAACTGTGTACACTAACTGATAAGATTTCTCAGCTATAGATCCACATTCCTGACATGAAATTAGGGAATGTGTGTCTAATTGGTTCTTAAAAAGTCTAATTAAAGTGCACCTCTACTCTGTTTCGGCTGGTTGTATTGTCCCTCAGCATGGTCTCAGCTCCAAAGTGACAGTACTTCTCTGACAGAGGCAGAGGGATGTTGGCGATGGTCTGGACCTCAACCTTCACATCCTGGGCCAATCCTGAGGAGGAGAGCCGCGAATGGGCTCTCTTCCTCACCTCGTCCATCTGGGCAGATGGAGGGATGCTCATTCCTGCTGGAAGAAAATCAATCAACAGTTTATTCAAGGGTGAATTATCAATATTTACTTCTTTTTATATCTAAAACATCGTGTTTTCTCTTTCATATAATTATAAAGTTAATATTTTTAGATTTGAAGCGTTTTCAGACCAAACCATACCTTCAGATCTCAAGCTCTAAACAGCTGTTAATCTTATTTGTTACATTAGTTTAGTAAAATTCTAATTAGGTATATTATTATTATAGATGTATTTACAAAAAAGTATACATTTAAAGGTGTGCTCATTTGAATAGCTCTATTACCTAAAAACAAATATAAGACAAACATTCCACTATACTTTAAAATTTTACCTTCAAGTCATGTAGACCTAGTTCTTAAAAACTGGAATGTTTTGATGAGATGGAGATGTGAACAAGATGGGAGATCAAATTATTTCATATTTTTTAATCACTTGACTAATACAATGTTTGTATAAACTCTATTGAGGTCTTTGATTAATTTCAGCAAGTTTCCACAACAAAAAAACAACACACTTCAGTATTTCAATTTCATTCAACACTAGACTTCTCCATTACATCTCAGGAGCAAATATTGTACTTTATTTTTTTTTATCCCCTTCTTGTAGATCAAAACATGTAATTCTCCATGTGCTTATACGGGGGATAAAAGGAGGGTGAAGTGTTTAACATTTACCTCCTCATCAAATTCAATAAACTCTTTGATTATGCCCCAAGGCTGATAGGAAACATGACATAAAGCTGAAAACAGACTTGGTTTTCTGAGGTGTTGAAAAGCTACAAATATGAAATGTAACAAAATTATGCAATGCTGTACACTACCTACAGTATACAGGTATGTGCACGCGCAGCAATAGAATTCAGATAGACTGCACATGCGCAATACAGCAGTAATATTAATCCAAAAACATTATACAAACACCATCACGGACCATTTCACTACACATCTCCTTATTTGACTTTTAGAAATTCATAATATTTTAGCAGTAATGCTCATTTACTTTTTACCTTAAACACATGACTTTTCACCTTTACACTTATACTTTAGTAGGAGAAGTATGAATACTGCCACTGTACTTCCTGTATTTGTGCATTTCATCTTTGCAGCTGTTTAATGTCTCATAACCGATGCAATTATTTCCACCTGGCTGGCAGTCGTGATCGTGTTAGTAACCGAAACCCCCCCCAATTAACTGTATAAAGTGAGCATTATACTGCGTTTACTTTCCATGTTACTGCATAAAGACATGTTTAATGACCTGATTTACCATTTCTTAAACTGCTAATTCGGGTTTCTGGAAAGTGACTGCAGTAATTTCACTTTAATCACATGACGACGCACACATATTTAACATTGTACAGCCCAATAAATTAACTCTTAAAGAACGTAATAAGCTCTCTGCTGTGTTTCCTCACAGTATAATATCTATACTAGGTTTTAGTGGTGTTATTTACTTCTTTCGTTGTGTTGCAAATGAGCTAAATAACGAGCTAACCCACTTACAGATTAACCTCAGATGAAAACGAAACTTTCTGTTAGCTTAACAAACAGCGGTATTTAAAGCAGAATATCTAATAAAGTTACCGTTTTCACAAGCCGAACTTCTTTTAACGGTGACTACGTAGTCCCGACACCCGAAGAAGTGTTTTTAAGCGTTTAGTAACATTAATACCGTGTATTTTTCATGTCATGAGACTTATTTGTAGCGCCTCAGTACTGTCCGACGGTCCCTGAAGTGGCTTTACGTACGGAACTTATGTGACGTTTGCGTCCCTTCAGAATAAAAGGTTTAAAAGGATTCAATAGCTTAAAAATAACATTAAATATTATTAAATAATTGAATCCACCAAAAAAGAAGATTTTTTTATATATTTCATTTTGATATTTACATTTTTCTCAATTAAATTAAATTTATTTAGACTAAGATGTTTATATATAGATAGCATGACAGTGTGTGATATTTAGAGTAACAACACTTCAATTTAGTGTTATACCTGCTTTATTATTCCATTTATTAGTCACAGTAGGGAAATCTGCACTGTTTCAGCAGCAGAATTAAATTAAATCAGGTAATTAAAACAAAACTAAAAAAAAATCAAAGTAAAATATAAACTTTAAATGCAATGCATAATGGATCAACAGATGTTTGTAAAAAAACAAAAAAGTGAAAAATAAGGATATGAACAATATTTACACCATAGGTGTTACTAAAGAAATGAAAAAAATAAAAACAATAACTAAAGCATGATAAAATAAATTTGATAAAACAATCGAGAAAAAAATAACAAAATAATATAAAATTAAAAACTTTTCAAGGATACCATTACAAAATGTTTTGTACCAATCAATAAAACAATTGAGCCTGATAAAACCATTGGAGGAAAAAAAATCGAGCTTAGGAATATGTAACACAAGAAAATATTGCGAAATATAGGCTATTGATATAAAAGTTAATAATTTAATGGAGTAAAAATAAATAAATAAATACATAAATAAATAAAAACGTGTGAAACCGCAAACAGACAATAAAAGCAACCCTAGAACAACGTAATAATAATACAAATAAATAAATAAAACTAAAATTAAAATACCGGTTATTATAAATGTAATGTCCATGTTCAAACGGGGTGTGATCACAGATGGATTGAGGGTAAAGTGAGTTTACTTTGAGGAAGCTCAGAGTGGGAGGTGCTTCATCCGTCATATAATCCAGCTCAAACTGAATGAGGAAATAAAAGAATTCGGAGTCGTGTCTCGTCGACAGTTTCTCTTTCTCCTGCACCTGTAAACCTGTGGTTGGTTTTTCAGACCCTCAGTCCAGACCTGAAGACGCTGCTGAGTCATGTCTAGGACCGTGACCCTGAAGATAAGCCCCCAGAGTCAAGCCCGGGTAAGTTCATTTAAAATATCTGCTCAGTAGAAAAATCTCCACATTTAATTAAAAAAAAAACTCAGATTTTTTCATTTTAAGTGTAAAATATGAATAAACTACAGTTGTTTTCGGCACTGCTGCGCAAAAATCCCCTTCTGAGAGGAAAACGAAAGTAAAACCACCCGAGTAAAACATGATCCAGCAGCTGCAACATTACAATAGTAACATAAATATCACCATTTATCTGTATGTTTCCTGCTTCCCACAGGTGGAAAACTTCCGCCAGAGCCTGTTCATTGAGGTTTGTGGACTTTTATTCATTTTATTGTTGCATTTTATCCCTCAATAAAGCGTCAAAAATGGAGATGGAACATGACAGAGACAAGAACACCAAGACAAAGGCTTAAAAACGAAGAAGGTCATGTGGAAATGAGAGGCAGATCACTTATATTTAAAGTCTGTTCTGAGCAAATACACTGAATAATACATGTTAATTACTGCAAAATTCCAATTACCAAAAAAAAAAAAAAAAAAAAATTTAAATAAAAAAGTTCACTTTTATTATTTTATAAAGACCCAGTGTTGCTTCTGTGGCAGTTCCAAAATATCTTTTCTCTATATTTAACTTTTCTTAAGTGATTTATCACAATATATAATAAAATATTCTTCTGTATTTTGCATTTTTTCAGTAACACGATGTATTTTCCAATATTGAATTTCCTGATCATGTGGATGTTCGTAAAAGCTCAGATTAAAGTTGAAGGTTATTATATCAAAAACAGAGAAAATTGCAGAAAGAGTGATTTTTTTTTCAGCAAAATATATCATTATGTGAACATAAACCAAGTGTCTCCATTCACTATCATTGATCCAACTCCATGGGTTTTACTGGTGAATCAATGTTGTAGAAGATGACACTTTTTCCACGGTAACTACGGACCCTCTGAACATCCAAATGGGTCATATCTGATGACCATGAAAAGATAATAAACTGTATTTTACACTAGTTATTTACATGTAATGATAGGATTAGTCGTTCATAAGTTATTAAACATATTAAACAAGGTCCTAAAATGTCTTAAATCTTACCTCAAATGTAAAACAACACAAAGCAGGTCCCACTGTGCTGTTATTTATTCATCAAAAATAAAGCCAAAATGTAGACGCAATGCATTGAAAACTGAGTAAATCTCATGGTTTGAGTAGCTTATAGAACCACAACGACAATAATGTGAATGAATGAAAAAGATGAAAAAACTAGGTCAAAAGGAGGATAAAAAGTATAAGGGTCTGTTTAATGAAAATATTCTTGCATTTGGGTAGAAGTTACTTATTTGATTCATGATAACTATGAAAAACCACCTGGAAATAGTTTAAAATGGGAAATTTCCTGTTTTTTTTTTATACCATTATTGGTCATATTTTAATCAAGACATTCATGTCATGTAGAAATATGAGGCGGATCACACGTATATTTAGTCTACTGAGAGCTGCCAAGTAATAAATGCATAGAACAGGTGTAACAGTGGGTTTGTCTGGGTGTGATTAGGGAAATCATACCAAGACAAGATACTGTATTGAAGTAATATTACCAGTGTTATGAGTAACAGTTCAGCGTTCAGAACTTTATTATAAAAATGTGTGAGTACGATCAATATAATGTACCTAAAGTATGACAAATCAAAGTAATTAATGGTCACTGTGATGATTTTACTATTATATATGATATTTTATTGCATTTTACTGCTGTAGATGTTTAATAATGAGCTCATTCTTAGTACTTTATACACTTATGGTAGTTAAATCTACATTAATGCATCATATTCAATAATATCATGACACTTCCTGTGAAAACCATGGATCTTTAAAAGTAGTTTTGTAAAGAGTGTATTTAGCCGAAAAACTAAAACGTACAATATTTGCATCTGAGATGTAGCAGATAAAATGTAAAATTGAGTAAAATGGAAATATTTAAGCACTTGAGTAGAAGTTATTTTTCATGAAATCTATGAAAAAGTCACATTAAGAACATTACAGTGTTAGCAAAATAGTTTAAATCCATGAAATTCGTGAAATTCCATGTTTTTTATGTCATTGAAGGCCACAACTTTAACAAGACATTCCAGTTTATTAGAAGTTAAGGTTACAGAGGGAAATGATTAGTAAAATAAGTAAAGAGCTGGAGCTGCTACATGAGCAAATTTTTTCTTATAAGTTTATTGTTTCCTCCTAAAAAATTGTAATAACTTGCCAACTGAGGCTGCTTAGAGGTTGAGGTCCTTGAACACACCATGATTTGGTCCAAAAACTCCCAATCCAAAAATATTAATTATATTGTTAATATTCAGTGAAGGAGAAGGAAAAGGAACCATAATTAAAGCTGTAAGACAAATGTAGAGCTGTGAAAACTATATTTCTGCCTTTAGGATGTGTAGAAGTGCATGAAACAACTGCTCAAGTCAGTTACAAGTACAAAGTAAAGATAAGGCAAAATGGCTTCTATTTGCTAATATCCATCACAAACCACTATAAAAATGTCATTTAAGAGACACAACAAGAGAAAGATTGTTCTAGATTCTATTTGAAAAGCACATGTTCTAAATCAAACTGAAAAAAATGTTTTTTTCATCTTGTTTCTTTATGTAATTACATAATAAAACTAAGTTTGTACAGAACACATGGGCTGGCCACAATATGTGCTTCGGTTTTTTTTACACATACATCCTCCTGCTTTTTGGTTTCTATACAAATGACCACCCTTTCAATATTTTCTAGGCTGAAAAGCTGCTTTCCAGATACATTCCCGAAAAGATCACACACCTGGACGTTCTACTCAAGGTCAATGAGTTCACGAAGCAGTTGATCACATGTTATCAGTAATTCTTGTAAAATGCGATCTCTGTTTTTCATATTTCTTGTCATGTTTTTTTTTTTTTCCAGGATGATGCCTTGAATGTAAAAGACATGTCTTCACTCAAAGCTTCGCTGGAGATCCCAATACCGGACCCTCCTTCACCTGATGATGAGGTCAGACCAAATAAAATACTGAGAGGTAGAAAAGGTTATTGCACAGTCAAGTAAGATACAACAGTAATTAATAACAATTAATAGCAGTAATTGTAGAAACAGTAGTAAACATGAATGTTACGTGCCAGGAGGTGACATACAAAAATATGAAGTGAGCCAACAGAAATACAAGAAAATTAAAATAAATATAAATAAATAATTAACAATAATAATAATTATAATAATAATAACTAGAAAAGCACTCGGAGAGCGCAGACCGCCGCCAACAGAGTGTTTGTATTTTTATTTTTTATTTAAGGTAGTGTTTGTACTTTTTTTAAGGTAGTGTTTGTACTTTTTTTTTAAGGTAGTGTTTGTATTTTTTTAAGGTAGTATTTGTATTTTTTTTAAGGTAGTGTTTGTACTTTTTTAAGGTAGTGTTTGTACTTTTTTAAGGAAGTGTTTGTACTTTTTTTAAGGTAGTGTTTGTATTTTTTTAAGGTAGTGTTTGTACTTTTTTTAAG
>JAQQZY010000014.1:9238784-9251014 GCA_030068375.1 Ostorhinchus rueppellii | reverse complement strand
GCCAGAGTACCCGGAGAGAACCCACGCAGACACGGGGAGAACATGCAAACTCCACACAGAAAGGTCCCACCAGTGACGGGAATCGAACCCAGGACCTTCTTGCTGTGAGGCACAAGTGCTAACCACTGCACCACCTAGGCTCAGTATTATCACTAAAATGTAATTAAGATATGAAAAGTCAAAGCACTTATGCAATAAAATTGTCCATTTTAGTGTTTTACTTAATGTGTTTATTGGATTAATGTTAAAGGTTAAGCTCATTTACATATTGTTAATGGTTTAATCTACAGCAAAGCATCATATTCTGAAGAATCCTATTTTCGTAGAAACAATGCATTTTCAAGGATTTTTGTCAGTAATTCCTTATTGTTTGTCTGTAATATTTCATTTTCATTTTGTTTATTTTTCTTCATAATTACTCATTTTCTTATTTCAGGTTATGAGACACTATTTTGGAGGGAAAAAATTGTGAAGGAATAAATGGTAATAAATAAAGTAATACAAAAGATTAACAAAATCTGTGATTACCTTACAGCTAAACAATCCACAAATGTTTTCTTGCTGCAATTTTTCTGGAAATAATTGTCTTCCAGGACAATGGACGACCTATTTTTCCCAAAAACAGTAAAAATGTGGCTTGTTTTCATCTTATTACTCCAAACAGGATAATGACAGACAGTTTATAAAATGAAATAATTGGCTCACTAAAGGGTGTGAAAGCGGAATGTGTCAGAGTGACAGATGTCTGAGGCAGCTGCTGATATGTATCAGCATCCTCTTTTTCAAAGCTGTTCACCCAGATGATGCTTCACTGGGATTTCCACTGAATGTCAAATCAGTGGGGATCCATGTGAAAGGTTGCATGCTGGACTCACACCAGGCTGCTCCAATAAAGCCAGACTGAACTACATTGAGCTCCATTTGTTGTGAAACGTAGCCCGCTCGTTTCCTCTCCCAGGTCAGTTCTGATCATCAGATACACCACCTGTGACTGTAGCTCAGTCCCTGTTACATAATCCCCTCTAACAGGTTGGCGCAACATTTAGCAACAGCACTTTTGTTCAGTTTGTTTCCCGGAAAGAGGGAAGAATTTCTAAAATGTCACACCAGCAAAAGGAACAGAGGAGAGTGTGTGTGCTCTGGTTTGTGAAACCTTTGTTTTTTTTTCTGTTTTCCACTGAAGCTCGGTGCAGAACAGTGAGCGGGGGAAGAAGATCGGAAACGCCATGATAACCACCAGTCGCAGCATGGTGCAAACTGGGAAGGCAGTGGGTAAGAAAACAGCCCAGAAATATCAATTAATATTAAAATATATACTGTGGTATAATGCCTGTATCCAGTGATCTATATGATCTTAGTAATTGCATCAAAAATATAATGATTTTTAACAAACATGGATCTTTAAAATATTTTGATGAGATGCAGTAATCTCCCTTAAATTAATTCAAATTAATTCAGTGTTCATAGGAACGGCAATAATTATTTCTTTTAGAACTTAAATGACTGTTAGTGTAGCTGGTATGAGCTGCATGAGTTTATCTTATCAAATTAGAGTTATGTAATGTGCAATGTATCAAATGAATTTAATGAATGAAGATTTTGAAAAATTGAGATTATTTGGCTGTATCACCTCTTTCTGAATCAAACGTGATATCTTTTTTCCTTATGTTAATACTAGAATAGATTCTTCCTGGCAAATCCAAAACTAAAAATTGTGGACAAGGTTCCTTTAAGATGCCTTCAAGTCTGTGTAAACTATGCATGTTTTTTTTTTGTACCAGCCAAGAGATGGAACGAACAAAAGCTGTGCTGTCAAAGTCTGTTTAACTTGTGATGCCCTGATTGTGGTGTATGTTCATACATACTAAAACTACCTTCTAAAACTACTCAGCCCTTTTCCAGATTTGGCATCCCAAAGCATTGCACCCTTGTTTACCAAAGGCAAAGATGGACAATGTGGTGATCACATTTTATTTTTGGATGTTGACATGCATTGTGGCCTGGGTGTTCTCATAATTTATCAGATCCAATTTCCTGACTGTGGGTCACAACAAACTTAGGAAACTGATGAAAGGTCACAGTGAGGAGGTACATGTGAGGACGTTTCCTTGCTGCCAGGAAAAATAAGTTGTCTCATTGTGACAGTCACAGCATTTATTCCCAAAGAATATGTAGATGAAGTGTAATTCCTTCTATGCCATATGTTTAATAATAAAATAAATACACAGTACATGTAATTCAGTTTTTACATGTACTTGCCTTGTAATGAAAGTCTCCATGTCGTCCCTCAGGTCAGTCAGTGGGTGGAGCTTTGACCAGCGCCAAGTCGGCCATGTCCTCCTGGTTCTCCACACTGGCTCAACCCCCAGCGGTTTCTGCTCCAACCAGTCCAGAGCCCGCCACTGAGGTCAAACCGTGACCTCCATCGCCTCAGTATCACAACAAGACCTCTCTCTGATGTTTCCCCTGATGCATGAGAATCTTTGGAGGAAGAGTATTGAGTGAAGGATATGAGCAGGAAAACAGAAAATCAATCTTCCGTCAGAGTCAAATCAAAAATCTGGACTAAAACAGCCATATCCCTGTTTTAGTGACAAGGCGCCTGCCGTTACTCCTCACTGTACAGTCCATATCCACTGTGAGGCAGAGACTGCCACTGCTTTTAATCACAAACATAAATTTCAGAAGACATCATCCTGTCGGCCTGCTGCAGTTTGTACTGCTGGATGCTTTCCTGTGAGACGCTACAAAAGCTGTCTTTGGGTTTGCGGTGTTAAGGCTTTGCTGCGTATTTCTGGAGTTTGTCTTTAAAGCCGACTATTTTACTGACAGATATTATATAATTAAAAGAATTACGGTGTCGCCGATTTGAAGCATTAGCATGTGGCCCCTCTGGAGATTTTAACGGTTTAGATTTTTAAATGTTTTCTCTGATGCCTCTGTAATAATATTGTGGTTGTTGCAGTAACAGTGTCAGTTCAGTGAGATAAATGTATAAAAGTACATGCCATATGACTTTAATGATGCTGCAAGTTTGTAGTTATGTTTCCATGTCTATTATTTGGTGGAAAAAACTGTTCGCTAATCATTACTTCACAGATTATACAGTGTTATCTATGGAACAATGGAACAAAAAACAATAGTGACATGTTCTCAGACAAGCCAAATACTGATATATCAATAAAATACAAATACAAAAATACAAATCAAATGAAATAAAAAAAATGTTTTGCCTTCTTATCAGTTGTTTGAGAAACAGCTAAAGCATTTTAGCTAAGATGCTACAAGGGTTAGCAAATGGGTTTGTCTGACATAGCCAAAGATATTACATAATGCACACTTTACCACCAGTCTTAAAATATAACCAAAAATACATGTACAAAGAAAATAACAAACATTAAACCACATCAACACTAAGAACACCCACCTGCTTCTAGGCAAGCGCTGTTAGTTTTGTTAGTATCCTAGCGCAATGTTTTATTTTTTGTCACAAATATTAGGTTAATGGCATACAAGAGAAATAAAACATATCAATATAACGGTATATTTATTTTCAACATTATGTAAAAATAATATAATAGTAAGGTAAGAAATGTTGGCTTCGTGGAAGTCACAAGCTAAATGTTAAGCTAGTTAGCATCACAACTTTATTGACAGAATCTGATGAAAAGGACACGTCATTAACATAAATGAATGTGTCCAGAAAATTTTAAGAGAAATTGATGTGCAAGTATTTTAATCAACAGAATTAATGAGAAAGTATGTTTTTAAAGTTAGTTTAATGTTTAATCAGTTCTGTTTTTGACTTTCTTTAACCTGTCACTTTATGCATTTAGTTTGTTTCATTGCTCCATAGGTTTTTTCAGTTTAAATTTTTCTAAATTACCTAAATTATGAATGATCAACTTTAATTTTTGAGCCACTTTATTTTTTTAATATTTATTTCAGCCTCAGATATAATAAAATTCATATCAAACTTATTTTTCTTCTCATTGCAACCATAAAATACAAATTCAACACTGTCACTGAAATGATCACACTGTTATTACATTCTTATGTCCCTGATGAACGTCATAAATCTCCATAATTATGAAGGAACTTGCTGCTTGACAGCGTTAGTAATTCTTGCCCAGGCCTTTTTTTGTACTCTGCTGTCAGTACGCATATATAAATGGGAGATCTGTATTTAGTAGTTTTAAAGTTGGATAACTTATTTATTTGTTGTGTATGAACTTGTTATCGCCTAAATATCCATGTTTTGTCATGAAAACACTGGAACAAATCCTATCCGCGGACCACTTTGTTTGCACAAAGCAGCCATTTATTCTATTTATGTCAATCTTAAACCTGTATAATTACAATTTCCGGGTGCTTACAGGAACGTTTCCTTTCGTACAAATATATTCAGCACCAGGTGGATTAAGTGGTTCCATGAGCATGCTGTGTCCAGTTTTACATCTATAATAAGTGTAACATTTTGTCTCTAAAAGTGTTCCAAGGTCTTTATCGTCATGCTTTTTCAGTTTTTATTTGACCATTCATCACTTTTAATTTCTGGATCAGGTAAAGAGAGAAAATACCAGCTGTTAAAGCTTTCTGTTTGTTTTTTATCCTCTGATGATCTATTTTCTTTTTGTATTTAAAAGATATGAATGTATTGTGAATTCGAATTCACAAAATATTTTCTTGACAGATGCTTTTAATGTATATGAGAGGAAAGTGATTCTCTATTATATTGCTGTATTAAAAAAATTTAAACTGTTCCACAGACTGAGTTTTAATGAAATAATCCAGGAGTAAATCTTTTTTTGCGACAGGAAATGCATTAGTTTGTGTCTGCGTGCAAATGTAGGTCATTCAGACTGAGTGGTGATGATTGTTGTTGTTTTGGTTACACATGGCTGGACAAAAACGCACCCATGTGCTGTCCGACAACAATTCAGCAGCATCGCAGAGACACATGAACTCCGTGACCTTAGAGACAAACAGCCCGCGGGCAAACGTTCTCACCTAATAATCTCGATCGACAGGCAGTACAGATGGACTGGACTACCAGGTCAGGCCACTTTTAATCGCTGTTGAAATTTTGTTTTGATTTTTTTTTTTTTTTTAACCACATCTTTAACCTTAATGTTATCTGATGAGCTGCCAAAAACCATAAGTATTCAGCTCTTCAGTGTAGTGCTATTTTAGACGTGAAATACTTTTAAGTACATTTACTTTTGTTATTGGAGTATTGCAGTAAAGAGTGCAGATGTGGTGCTGTAGGTTTTTTTTTTTATTCTAGGAATTTAAGTACTAGGGTGAGGTCTATGTACACACCTTAACATTTTTGTGGTTCAGCTACTATAATTCATTATTTTTAGGTATTACTCAATTCTCTCTTGCTCGTTTTCAGTTGGCCCAAAATATGTGAGCTTGGTTCCTAAGTGAGTGAAGTTCTCAATTCCACATCACGCTTCTCACCTCCTTCAATGGCTTACAATCAAATACAAAATTGACAAATCTTATGGATTATATATAAAAACCTTTGTGACTCTGGTGTTAAAAGGACGTGTGAGACCTCAGTAACTACCTTTTCCTTTGATTACCTGATACAGCAATTCAGTCCTTCTACTGTACATTCCTATTTGAAAACCAGAGGTGACTGTACTTTTGCAGTTGTGGTTCCAAAACTTTGGAGCCACCTCCCTCTTTTCATCTGATCAGCAAGTTTTGTTTTGTTTTTTTAACTGATGCTAAAAATGTACATTTACAGGACTAAGTTTTTAGTATCTCCGTTCTTTGGTGTGTCTTATGTTTGGAATTACAGTATGTATGTGTGGAAGTGATGTACTCTGATATGTATTTGTGAAGCACTCTCGAGTGGTTTCTTTTACAAAACGTTATATAAATACTATTATTATATTTTCCAAAAGATAAATGTAGGGCTAGTGAGTTCACTACTTGCTTTAAAGCTTTGTTACTTCAGAAGCCACTCAGACTTGAGACACTAGGATATATACACAGGGTGTCCCAAAAAAATTGACATCATTTGAGATTACATGGTCAGGAGAAATGATACTTAATAGGATTTATTTTGGACACAATATTTTTGCCACACAAATAGGCTTCCTCTTGAAACCTCTTATACCATGTCCAGACCTGCCTTCCGGTTGGCACTTGTTTATGAAATGTTCTAACATTCATGTTGCACATTCATATTTAATTGACTTTGGGCATATTTCAATACACAGAATGCATTTTCTGTTGCAGTAAACAGCACTTCTATTCCTGAAAGCAGAGCAATAAAAAATGACACTTTTTTTGAGAAAAAAAACTTTTACACAATTAGGTGATGAAATTATGTCAAACTTTTTGGGACACCCTGTGTATGTGTGTGTGTATACCTATTTAGAAAAGACTATGTGATAAATAAAAAAAAAAAAACTGCTGACAGTTGATTATTTATATATATATATATAAACACACACACACTTGACAATACTTCTATGACACCATATGGGGTTAAAATCAACTGTTAGCAGTTTGTTTTTTTCTAATTTATCACATGGTCTTTTCTAAATCAGGGTATTTTTTTTTAGGGATTTACATGTGTATCACTGTCATACCAGAAGTTATATAACAAAACCGAAATACTAATAGCCTTTTTGTAACCTTTGTAAGGTTACAAAAAAGTGTACAACAGTTACAAACAAACAAATGCATACGAAATCGGTCTTATTTATAATTGTATTTGTGTATGAACAAGACAAATTATCCAATTTTGGTCAAGTATTTCTAGTATTAAACCCAACCCAAAGATAGATAGGGATAGATATCTGCTCCATTAGCATTACTTAAAGAAAAATGTCAAATATTCTCACAAAAAAGCAGAAAAAAAAACCCCACACACACTTCAAAAGAAAAGATTCATGGAGTCATTTTTAGGAACGTTTTTGGTATGTTTTTTAATAAATTAACGTTCATTCAAAATACAGTGCCAAAGGAATATGATGCAGCCAAACATGCTAGTAAAGTTTGTCATGAAGCACCTGTGCTCATGTTTTTTAAGGTAGGAGGAAGACCCCATCCCTCCCCAACCCGCCCTCTCCACTACTGCTAGTGGTTGCTGGGACAAATTCCATAGCAACAGCCTTGGGCCAGCCCTCTCCTCTCACAACCAATCAGCAGCAAGATTCCTCAATATTCACTCAGAAAAATTAAATCTGATAGGAAATGGATATCTACCCACAATCACACTACAGTAATGTCTGATATTAAATTAAAAAAAGACACTAATACAAAATAGACCTGGTTATTTTCCCCACACTAAAACAGTTGTCTTTTAAACATATGAAAAATATATATTTTATTATATATATATTTCAGCAGCTTGGAAATAAAAACATGCATGAGCCTGAACCCTACTGAGAGTGGAGTTGTATTTGCAGAGACCCTGTGGAAAATGAATACTACCATGGTCATGTGCTGATGGATAGAGACAGAGTGAGGTGTAAACTGCTGGTTGTGTGGAAGACCTGTGTGCAAACAGACGACGACAGGCTGTGGAGGCGCTGAAGTGGAGTTAAAGGTGGAGGACAGAGCAGCGAGGACGGAGAGCTGATGAATGACCGGACCTGCAGTCACCCTCTTTAAACCCTCTCCACCTCTCGCCGTGTTTCCCTGTCAGCCCTCCTACCCACTCCCACCCTCCTCCTGAAACCACGGCCCCTGGTCCTCTTATCTGCAGGGCCTTTTGAAGAGACTGATGGGTCCCGTTTTTTAGAGGAATACTCAGAAATCAGTCTTTTGACACGTCACGTTCTGCTCCTGCTGGCTTTAAGGCGGCTCTGAACAGCTCCAATGGATTCCAATGTGCATCATTATGACTCATTCTCACTTTGAATTATTTGTCAAGAGAATGTCAGCATTTTTTCCCCCTCTATTCAAATGCACTTTTTACTCAACATCTGTACATTTCTCATCAGTAAATCAATCATTTCAATACTTCCCCACACTTTTTAATGACATCAGTAGGTTTATACATCTTTTATCTCAGCACAATTTCACTAGGAAGTTTGTGGTTTTGTGCAGATATTTTAGCTTTCATTATTATTAACTGGTGCTTTTGTTGTTTTTGACACAAGAGGTGAGTCACAAACCCTGATAATGCTGATGGAACATTCCAATAAGTACTAATAATTTCATCCTGAAGCACCAAAGCTTCACTGACACAGCACAGACAATGAGATTTAGTGAAACACTAACTACCCATCAGTGAATTATTTAAACATTTCTCTACAAAACCTTGATTTAGGGCTATTATAATAAACTTTATGTGAAATTATCAAATTCCTTAAGCAGGCTGACCTACAATGTGAAAAACCTTTAACTGCAACTGTAAACTGTTGGTTCACATTTTCACCTTTGAGAAAATTTCAGAAATCTATTTTGGCATTACCTGCTGGCTTCATTGTTGTAGAGATGGTTGAGTATTATGGTAATAGTTTTACACAATTATTTCCAAGAATTATGGCCTAATTCATCTCACAGCTCTATTGAAAGGAAGGGTCAATGTTTATGGATGAGATTTAGTAAAATCAATACTTTGTTTTTTCATAAATCAAGCTTGTTTCCCTTTTTTTTTTTTTTAAACTGAGAATGTATCAACTATTGGAAAAAAATAATATGATACAGACTGATAACAAAAGAAAGACTTACAGACTTATAGAATGACTTTTAATTCTTCAACAGAGCAGAGGGCCCAAAGATTTCATGAAAATGATGTGAACCATATGCTATGGTCTTCACTGTCACCAGATCTCCACCTAACTCAACATCTGGAAAGTTTGGACCAAAGTCCACAGTACTTTCAATTTCAATCCTCTTTTAGAAGAATGGTGTTTATCTTTCCAACAGAGTTCACCAACAGTAGAGCAGACACCAAGGAGCACTGAAGCTACTCTGCAGGCACCTTACTACTAAACTTTATGCTTTCATTTATCACTCATCACAATAATTGTCAAATTTTGGTGTTAACTGGTCACTAGCTTAGCTTTGGTAGAGACAGATTAGTGATGCTGATGCCAAAATTTCCAGAAAATTCTACTAAGTACTTGTCACCTTGAAGCACTCAACTGATAGGAAGGTTACAGTACAGCTCAGGGGTTGGGAAATCAAAATAATTCAACTTTTTTTTTTTTTTTTTTTTAAATAAACTAATAGCCCAGAGATAAATTGTTCAATATTCCATGCCAAAAATCTTTGCATATTTCCACATAGTGGGAAATTTCAAGTGCATATTTTACACATATAACTGTCACCTGAACCCACTCTTTTGCTGATGCTTTGTATCTCCATTGAAATGCATTGGAACGGCTATGAATAAAAGCCACCTAAAGCCACCAAGAACTCAAATGATAGATTTTGTATGAAGTGTTCCTTTAAGAGTGGAGAGAGAAGAGATAGAGGTGAGTGGGAAGAGGAAAGAGAGAAGCAACAACCTCGGGGAGGGGGGGGGGGGGGCTAGGGGATTTTGGTACAGTTGCCATTGTCATTCCAAAAAGGTTTACCAGTTAAGTGCATCATCATCATTATCATCATCGTCACCACCACAAAATCAGTTGATGTTTACATTATCACATTGTAGAAACAGTATGACAGACTTGTAATATCATCTAACAGATGTCACAAGTGACAAAATAAGAAAAAAAGAAACCAAAAACAGAAATTTTCAGATTACTAGTATTTTTGAAGGGCATTTTTTCCACTCCAAGCTTGTATGGACTCAACTGTTCATCAGCAACAGCTGAAGCTAATGTAAGCCTCAAAGGTCCAGAGATCCCTCCACAACACAGACAATGTCAAAACCCTTTTATTTCTCACAGAACTCACCTGCCCCCCTCATACTCATCCCTCAGCATTACAGTTTCCTGATTCAGTCAGCGAGGTAGGGCTGGGGGAGGTTATGAACTATACTGAGGAAGGGACACCAGCTCCCCATCTACCTCAAACTCCTCAGCTCCATCAGGGGAGAAGAGGTAGGTTGGAGGTTTCCACGGGGACTCCTCCAGGCAAGAGGGGTAAAGCTTCCCTACTGCACAACGGAAGTCCTTGCCCAGATCCCAGAGCACACGTTCGGACACAGGTTGTCGTAGGAACCAACGATCGAGCTCCATGTCATACTGGTAGATTGCGTACTTGGCCCGCTCATTCATGTGGGTTTCACGCATGAAAATACACAATGAGTTGAGCAGCACCACTGCTCGCACACATGGGTCCGAATACCGCTTGGCAGGGATATTGGCAGCCAGGCGCCACTCATTCTTATTGACATCATAAATCTCAACGGTGACAGAAGAGCCATCAATGGTGCTTGTAGGCAAGCGGATGCCTGAGTTGCTGACTACATGGAGGCCACCGATATAGAAAATGAGGTCACCAAAGGCAGCTGCAGAAGCGAAACAGCGGCTGGTCTTGCGCATGGCCATTTCTACCCAGGTGTCGGCTCGGGGGAAGTAGCAGTACATCAGGTCATGCGTCATCACGTAGATGCAGTCATGCGCCACAACAGAGGTGCTCCAGTTCCAGGCGAAGGGCAGAGGGCTCATCATGCTCCACTCATCCTTCTCACAGTCATAACGTTCAACTGTGCGCTTGTTCAGCTCTCCTCCAACGTTATCGCCTCCGATTGCATAGATGTAGCCCTCACAGTAGACCAACGAGGGCTTGATGCGGGCACACAACATGGGGGTTTTGGGAACCCAGGCATTTTGCTGGGCATCAAACCAGAAGAAGCTGTTAACTGAGTGGAAGACTGCTTGTAACTTGCCACTCTTGCCATGGTTAGTGATGGAGTTATTGAGAGGGATCTGCCCACCAGCAATGAATACATCGTTGTCTGGGGTGACGAGGGTTCCCACTTTCTGCAGGTCGCCTGGGGGGTTGCTGAGTTTATAGACTTTCTCTGCCTGGGGACTGTAGCACACTACTGTGGTAGGTGAGGACCCAGACATTACATAACACTCACCGTGTGTCTCTGACAAGGCCTCCATAAAGATAAGCATCTCCTCTTTGGTCATGCCTAACCTTGGTTTGAAGAACTTGGGCATGGACTTATAGAGACCTTGTACCACCACAGACTTGTCATTGGGTGGCAGGCCTTGAAACCATGCACGCTGCGTTACCTCTGACAACGCGTCAATGCGGATCTGACTGAGCACAGAGGACAGATGCTGGGAACGTGCCTCCATGTTGTACTCCAACCACAACATGGCTGCTTCTCTCACGGTCTCCTCTTTCTCCACATTGAGGTTGTCACTGCTCAGGACATCTATCAACAGCTCATGGGAGAGCTGAAGGAAGGCCTCCTGCCGATACACCATGGGGAACTTGTGCTCCACCATACGCTTGGCACTCTGCTTGAGCTCGCTGCAACTGAACAGGTCACCAATGCTCAGCATGCGGACACAGTTCTCAGCATTAATCTTTTTCACAAGATAGTCTCGGCATTGCAGCAAGACGTCCTCCACCTTAATAGAACAGAAAACAGAAGGAGACCATGGTCAATAATGCGACTCGTAGTTCTAACTCGAACTTCATGTTCTATGTATATAATTTCATACCAAACAATTTCGGCCTCCCAGTTCATGTCTTGGATTTTCTTTGGGGAAAAAAATGCCTCAGAAATTTCTATTAAATTCACAGGACCCTGCAAAGCCTTATTCAAATCTTTTTCAACCCTAAAACTAAATTTAACCACTGGTGTGTGTATAGTCTCAACCACACCAACTGCTTAATTTTTTGGGTGGATTTAACTGAACATCAAATGGATTTAGCTGAAATTACATTTTTAAACCAATCATTTGTTAACATCCTCTGTGCAATGCGATTACAGTTCAGATTTTCTTAAATATAGCTTCGGAAGAGAAAACCCACATTTTCCAACGAAGTACTATATTAATTCCATTCGTATATTCTGAATGACAGTGTTAATGTTCATCATAGATGTAAAAAATTTTGAATATGCAACATTGTGCCTACATTACTTCCAATAGTGGAATGTTCACTACAAATGAGTTTTTCACATGAATATTTTCCAAAAAATCCATGATATGAACAGTGAGGCCAGGGTAAATTGGTTGGAAAGACTCAAAGACATATAAACAGTATTGTACAAGCTTTGTGTCATTTACACTTTAACTTAGGGCTGCACGATATGGCCTAAAACCAATATCTTGATATTTTTA
>JAQQZY010000014.1:9215872-9226629 GCA_030068375.1 Ostorhinchus rueppellii | reverse complement strand
AAAGTGTTTGTATTTCATTACAATGGAACATATTGCCTGTTATGATGCTTTTCCCTTGTGACGCATTTAATGTTTTCATGTTTTGTGAAAAGTATGCTGACAGGCCTCCTTGATGAGAACTGAAAACCTGTTACAGAAAATTCCTTTCCATCAAATCAGTGGTAGTCAACAAACTACCTCAGAGCTTTTGTTTCATAAAGCTGCTCATAGTGTTGCCTTCTCACCTTGTAATTGGCTCTACAGGGTTAAACCTGCAGGTCAGATGAGGGGGTGTTTTGCATTTCAAAGTATTGTGCAACCCTTAAGAAAAAGACCCTGAAACTGTTAGAAATTGAGGAAACCGAATCGGAAAAATTATGTTTTAAGAAAATGTCCTGCTATGGTTACTCAATGGATAGACGTAATAAAGAGCAGACAAAAGATGTAAAAAAAAAAAAATTGTTTTCCCAGAGAAGTGAGGAGGATGCTGGGTAATTTTGAGTGTATGCAGAAACGCACTGAAAACGAAAGAGCACTGGGAGGATATTTAATGGAACAACTTGTGTGGGTTTGACCAGTTCAACTCTGGTTCAAATGGATTTTATTAATCCCAAGGTGGAAATTCACATGTACTTCAGCTCTACAATAAGTAAGAAAATGGTTTATTTTCAGCTGAGTCTCCAGTGTTTCCACCATTGACTAAGATGTTACACACACTGATACAGGATGTTCTGGATTGACCAAGCTGTCCCCGGCTATGTGCATGTCTCTGCCGCAGTCCCCAGTGACTCCACCTCCATTCCAACCACAGCTTGTCCAAGGGTTTTGCAGCACAAATCAGCGCCACTGCCAACACCATCAGCCACTGATAAAAGGTGCTTTTAGTAAAACCATTTACACTGCTTATTTCAGACAGAAAGGCAATTCAATGTGTTTCATATGAATAAAATGTACATCCAAAGGGGAAAATAAAAAAGTGCTTAAACCACAATGATAAAAACATTAAATATAATTGGAAGAGAGGATCTGACCCTGCTCTGTATTTCCATTCGTCCATTTGAATATCTCAACCACCCCTAAAATGTTTATCACGATCCACTAAACCTATCAATGCATTTACACACAATTCAGGGAAAAAGGAAGGTTCTCCACTTTACATAGTCATCAGGTACGAGCCATTTGGATGTTCAGAGGCTCTAGTAAACATGGAAAAACCATCTTCTGCAACATTGGCTAATAAAAACTCATGTAGTTTGACAAATGACTGGTTGCATACGGTTGTTTTTATGCTCTGTTAGTGATGCAGTTGGGTGAAAAAGTCCAGCAAATACCTGATTTTCACTTACAAATACAAAATGCAGAGGATACTATACAAAATGGTGGTAAATCCGGTAGGACATTCATTTGGAAGTCATCCCAAAAACAGTCTGTGTTCTTTAAGGGTTAAATACTGATAGCACAATAATCTGTCATTGGTCTAAATTGGGAGATGGAGTCTATATGTGAGGATTCTATTTGGTTCAAAATCCTAAACAGTTGTTCTTACTGTTCTTACTTGCCGGCAAGATAACATAACTTCCTCTGATCCTGAGTTTGGCCTTACTCTTGTCCTGTAAAGCACTGATGTCGGAAACACTGTAAAGAAAGTGACATAAACCAACGTCACTTTCTTCAGTGTTCAGTCTGGAAAAAGTCAGAGTCTGTTTCTCATGATTTAATGTTGTTTTTTTGTTTGTTTTTAACAAAATATCTAAAAAAATATATATCTTCCATGATCTGTGGTTCCATTTTGACCCTGCTTTCACTTCTGTTTACCATACTGAGCCTGTTTACATGCACACTAAAAATCTGATCAGTTTCCAATTTCTGGAGTTATCAGATTATTCAAGTGATTATGTAAACAGCATCCTTTATCAGATAGCTGCAATTATCTGATTATGACAAATCTGTTTAACTCATGTAGATTTTTCCCTAATAGTCCATTAATCTGGTTTATTTAGTTCTTTTATGTCTGTGCATGCCCAAAAACCAAACAAACATCGAAATGATTGTGACATAGCCCTGATGTGAGCTGAAGACAACAACAGAGAGTTTGAGTTTAGTGTCACTTCATACATGAATACTCCAAAAGAAATCTGACAGTGGACTGAAACACGTAAACCACAGTTACTTTTGACAATTGCATTTCTGAAGTGCAAGTAAACACATCAGATCTGATTATCATAATTATCTGATTACACCCAGTTATCTGATTTTTATGGTCGTGTAAACATCTTCACGCTCATTGAGCCAGACGTGTTGCAGACCTGTTTTCCTTGAACCAATCATCTGCTCATCTCCTGGGCTTGTAGTTTCACCAATTTCATCCAAGTCACATATCTTCTTTTTCTACCTATCTCTGCTCTGTTTTCTGCCTGTCCTCAGGTGAGTTAATGCAACAAAGTGGGAGTGACTTTTTTTAATTGGCTTAAACTCACTCTAATTAGATAATCATCACCTGGTACCAAACTCTGGCCAATCAGTGCAGTATTTGACAAACCTGGCTGTTACCTGACTCCAGTTTGTTATCGAAACCTTAGTGTGAAAGAGAGTTAGTCTGTGGTAATTTGTTTTGGATGTCTATCAGAACATACTGAAATTATCTCGACTCTTGCTTAGGCTCTTTGTCAGATATGGCAGCAGCCACATCTACCTTGCATCCGCCGTTTGGTTTAGGCCCTCGGGCAGCGCATGGGGGTCAGCAGATGCAGGGCCCCCCTCAGTCCGCTCCAGGGCCTTCAGCAGCTCCACATACTGAAGAGCAGCGTCATAAACCTTTCTTCTACATACAGCCCTCACAGCCGTACATGGCCATGCAGAGTATGCAGTGGCCCGTGCCTTTACCCATGCCTGTGTCCTACAACCCCTACTATGGCTACCCTGGGATCGGTAAGCACACACTCTCACTGTTCTTTCTAGTTGAGATCCTTTCAATTCCACCGGATGTGATCTAGAAACCAGTGACTGTATTTGACTCTGCAGTGTCCTTTTTTTGTCTTAAGTGGGCATGCTACTTTTGCTCTCAGCTTCTTTATAATTTTAATGTAAAAAAACCAAAACCTATGAAGTAGTAGAAGTTTAAGGAGTCATTTCTGCACAGATTGATATCAGCCACCATTAATTTTTTAAAATCCATTCACTATACATTGCAACTTTTGTGCTTTCTAAAATGTACAAATGCTTGATAAATATGACTCATATTTTTCACTTCTTTCTTGCTCAGCTGTGGAAAGAAGTTAAGTGGTTTTGTGTTGTATAGGTATGTGTACTTGTTTAGTTCTGGAAAAGAGTTGTTTTTTCCATATTCCAATTTTAGATCTTTAAACCCATAAAGAAGAGTACTTTTTTTTTTTTTTTAATTGCAGTTTTCAAATGTTTATTTCCTCTTAATGTTTTTAAGTGATTTATCATTAATTGTATCATCCTCTGCATTTTGCATTTTTCAGTGAAAAACTGGTATTTTCCAGTTTTCAATGTACTCAAGTTTTATATTCCTAAAATCTTTGTGTATAGTTTTCTGCATTAAAAACTCTTTTCCTCCAGCAAAATGTATCAATTGAATGTAAAAACAAATGTCTGCAACCACTGTCATTTGACAAATGTCATAGAAAGCAGACTGATGATTTAATCAACGGTTGTTTTTAAGATTTTGACTTTGATTGAAGTTCAATTCACAAAAGAACAATTTCCAGTCCCTGGTGACTTCTATCATTTTCTTCTGTTTTCTGAAGCCAGGCTGTAGAAGTGCACTGTACCCTTATGTCTAAGGATTAATCTCTTATCCAACTTCAGTGTGACGTTGGTTTAAAAAAAAAAAAACAAAAAAACTTGACACACACCTTCAGGCTTTAGGATATTTGAAAAACTTCATTTATTTGCATATTTTAAATTTTTACAGCTATTTGGCAGATATAAATATCACATTTTAAATCAAATTATCTGTTCTAATTCTTTTTCTCTGGTGTTTATAGGTTATGGTATGCCCATGGTGCCTCCCTATCCTCCAAATCCATACATTGAGGCCCCTGGCTTTGTTGTGCCCCATAGTCACCTCCATCTGATGGACTACAGGCGCATGCTCAACCCTCAGTACTATCAGTCCATGGCCTACCACACTCGCAGGCTCCGTTACCAGCAGAATGCCCCCTCCAGAGAAATGACCAGTTCTGAGGTCCAAACTGAGCCTCTGTCAGCAACACAGAGGACCAATACACCAGGACCCAGCAGTGTCGTGGCCTCGGGTGTCTGCAGCAGTGACACACTCAACATGTCAACCAGTCAGTCACTGTCTCCAGGTCTGGCTGTGCAGAAGGAGGAGCAGTCACTGCAGCTGAAGGATGTGGTACCCTCCACCACCACCAGGATGCCACCAAATGGCAGCTTTGTGATACAGACGGAGGAGGTGAGGATTGAGTGCTGTACCACACCAGTGGGGCTGCAGGTCCTGCATTCTCATGAGACTGCAGAAGTGTCTCACAGCTTTACTGAAGATGTGGTCCAACGCAGCTCTGTCTTTCATGGTCATGTACTGCAGGACGACAACCTGAGCCTTCCTGTGGACCAGTCGGAGCAGGCCCCGCAGGTTTGTCCAGACATCCTGTTAGTGGGGACACCCTGCAGCGGCGAGAAGATCCCAGCTTTGGAAGAATCTAGCAACCAGACGGACACTGCAGCTGGTACTTCTGATTTGGGTTCACAAGTGGATGTTGAGGAAAGCAGCAAAAAATATCCAACTTCCAAGAACTTTGACTTTAAAGTTGTTCGTCTGCCCTTTGATCCAAAATACCTGGATGAGCTGCGGAGGATGGAGTCGACTGTCTGGTCTGGTGGGGAAGATACTTTAGTTCCCTCTCCTGAATTTCTGATGGAGTCTCATGTTGAAATTCCTGCTGTAGCTGAAGTTCTTTCAGCAGATACACTTGTCATGAGAGCGGAAGCTGCATCTGAACACCTGGTTCCTGTGATTGAGATGCTTCCTTTACCAGAGGAAGAACTGCAGGACTTGGTGCCCACTGTGGAACCTCCTGCAGATGACATGGTGTGTGAAGCTGATATCTGTCCTGTGATGGATGTCCCTGTGGCAGAGGAAGCTCCTGTAACAGAGCTGAAGAACACAGTAGAGCCACCAGTCTATTTGATAGAAGATAAGGCAGATGGAAACCAACAGAGGTGTGACTCAAATCCAGATCATCCGGATACATCATTTGAGTCTTTGCCTACTTACCTTCCCTCATCCAGCTGGTTATCTGACTTTGACAGCGTCCACTATTGTAGCAAGATGCCACCAACACCCAAAAAGACCAAGCCTTTGAACAACCGTGGTTCACATGGGCCTTCCAGAAGAAGAAAACTGGACCTAGAATACAAAGAGCCTACTGTCCGTAAGCCAAAAGAAAGGTACAAACCTAAAGGAAAGGCAGACCGACAAAGCCTCTCTGACTATGAATGCTGTGTTAGTAGAAATTTCAACAAGAACATGTTCCTCCCTTATGGGTCGAAGGGACGACGACTCTGTACTAGATGTTTGGGAAAACAGCGGGTCTACACGTCAACCAGTACAGGACAAGATGGTCAGGCCTTGAAGAGAAAAGCATCTCCCTTCCGACAGTGGAATGATTTACCAACCTGTGATGTCTGTAGAGCTCACTCCAACAGGCGACTGAGAGAAGGTTCCAGTCCAGAAGTACATTGTTCTCACCGTGGACACGACACTGAGGGTGAATCATCTGAGACTGGCTCATGTCGCTCAGCGTTGAAATGGAGAGCTGCCGAAGATCGGAGAAAATTCGCGGTCATCAAAAAGCCACTGGCCTCTAAGCAAAACTTAGAGCAGTGTCCAACAGCGACGTATCGAAACCTGAGTGAAAAGAACTGTGTGTGCAATGAGCCCCAGCATCACCCAGCTACATGGCAGAGGCAACACCACTGTCCCCACGGCAACACCATCAGAGAGATGGATGAGAACTGTGCCATGGCGGGCTCCGTCCGAGACAAATGGAGGAACACAGATCACATTTATCTGGCACAAAGGTGTCAAACTGGTGAGCAAAGGATTTTCACTTTAACAAGAAGATTAATTAGGGGCATTCTTTATTTAACTCGGGGCAGCCTATTTTGTTATCAGCTAAATTGAATTAATTTTGGAGTGTTATACATAGCAAACAATGTTACCCTAATTTGACAGAAGGGTCTTTCATTTTTGCTCTAAAAGCGTAACCATTCCATTCTTCTTGATTACAAATAAGTGATATTGTATATGCTCTTAACTACCATGTCATTTGATTCCTAACATTTAACTTGCAGAGAAATCATGGAAAGCAGTGATGCCCACCCATGAAACGGAAAGCTTCAAGAATGAAGCCAGAGCACAATATTTGAACAAGCACAAGAACTCACAGCCACAATCACAAGGTTTGTGGCATTTAAATCTCATGGTCTAAAGAAATGTCAGAAAGTACTTATTAATGGAACTTGAGTTTAATCTTTTGACTTGGATTTATCATAGATTTGCTATACATTGTACAGTTTTTATGCAGAAAACTACAATGTATAATAGTAGTGAATATATATATGATAAATCTGAGCTGTAAGTGTGCAAATCTAAATGCATACCAAAAGTCTTACCAAGTTTACATCAATTGCTAAAATAAGATACAAGATGGGTTTTGTCACATGGATAGTTAGACGTAGTACAGTGCACAATTAAAGTATTTTTGTACCTGCAAGAAATGGCAATATAAAATAATTACAGATGTAGTGTGTTGGGATTAAAACTATTAATATAAAACTTAAAGGTCTTGTTTATACATACATTTACAGTCTTGCAGCTGTATTGATATAAGGTGAAGTGTTTTTCCACGGAATTGTTTTGTATTAAAAGAACAAATCAGACTATATAATGATCAAAACAGGGTTAAGTCCTCTATATAGCTCTGATTTATTACATTATTGTAAATGCAAAACTGAAATGTTAACTGTTTTGTTTTCTCTGCAGGAACTTGTAGAAAAGACACGCGGTGCTGATTTTCACAAGAGCACGACTCAACGAAGTGAAGAAAATCACTTTTTTAACAATGAGCACTTAATTTATTTCACTTGAACTGTGCAATGAATCACAATTTTCACTATTTATTGAGATTAAATAAACACTGCTTTTGTTATCTCACTTGTATTTGGGAGTGACTTTGTGCACCTGTGGTTAAAAATGTAGTTCTTATGTTTGTCCACTAGATGGAGTTATTTCTATAGAAGTTGGGGGATAATGTCAAGCAAAGGCTGTTTATTTAAAATGATTAAAGTATAAATAATTCATAAAGGAAGCGAGGAACCATAGCCTTGAACACACGAGTTAAATGAAGCATTTCCATTATTGAAGTCAGTTTTGAATAGTTTATAGAACATAGATAATGACTCTTCTTGCAGGTTGACATATTATTTCCACAGATGGACAGTGCATTTGCTTTTTCACCATTTAAGACAAATTACATTCATCTAATTTCCTCCTTGAAGTGAACATCTGACGGTTTCATCTCTGCTTTGCACATTATTCATTAAACATGTCACTGTGATCCAGTATTTGCATAAGACCTTAACTGGCAGTGTTATCAGCCGTGACTTTCAGTGGGTGTTGATTATCATGCTCAGGTTTTCCACTGGGAATAAAAACGGTGACCTTTTGATAACACAGTGGCCTTAAACCTACGCTTTCACTTAAATTAGGTTTTCTGTGATGGAGGCAGTAAAATAACTCATATTTACAGGGTGCATAATCAAGTTGATGATAGTGACCTTTGGCGAAATTCAAATTTTAGAACAGCATCACCTGTGTTTTAGGAGCAGAAATTTTTTTTTTTTTTTTTTTTTTTTTTGTCATGTAATTTTTAGCTTAATTGTCAGCTAATAATCTTGGTCAAAATGGAAATATCTCTGAACATAGGTTGAAATTCTCCTTTTCCTCTAGTGCCACAAATTTAAAAAATTGTACCAGAATATACTGTAAGTTAACTGAAGCATTAAACACATTTAAATTTTGCTTTTCTTTTTGTAGATTGTCCATGTTAACGTGAACCTCTCGGACAAAGAAAAGTGTGATTAATTAGATGTAATAATTCAGATAAATCATTTAAAAAAATGAGCATGTTTCATTTGTTCTATATACTGAATATGCAGTCAGAATTCAGTAGAACACCTTATTAAAGTGCAAGGGTGACTGGAAACACTATTATCCAATAATATACAATCCTGCTCCCTGGGGGATGGGCCAGTGTACAATAGAACTGAATGAATAATAAATCAAGTTGGATCGGACCATTTGAGTTGCTGTCACATAATGGTGTGGTATCTGTCAGCCAATCACCTTTTTCCAAATGAAATGTGTATACAGACAATAAATTAGCATATTTTAAAACCAAATTCTCATTCTTTTCCTCTTCTGCTACACTTTAGGTTAAAAAAACCCAAACTCTTTCTTCCATGTCTTTATGGGCCTTACTTTGTGCACTGGTGCACAGTCGTGTTAGAACAGGAAGGGATCATCCCCAAACTGTTCCCACAAAATTGGGAGCATGGAATTGTCCTCTCTTGTTTCAGCATAGCAAGAGGAAGAGTTTGGTGTTAATGAACTTGACTGGTCTGCACAGAGTCCTGACCTCAACCTGACAGAACATGAATTAGAGCACAGACTGAGAGCCAGGCCTTCTGGTCCAACATCAGTGTGTGATCTCACAAATGCACTTCTGGAGGAATGGTCCAAAATTCCCATAAACACACTCCTAAACCTTGTGGAAAGCTTCCCCAGAAGAGCTGAACCCGTTAGAGCTGCAAAGGGTGGACCCACGTCATATTAAACCCTACTGATTAGGAATGGGATGGCACTGGGGTTCATATGCGAATCAAGGCAGGTGAGGGAATACTTTTGGTAATATAGTGTAGCAAAGTGTCCCGATTAATCAAATATAAGTTGGAGTTCTTAAAATAGGCGTAAATCCCATTTAACAAGTGATTTAATAATGTAACCTGCCAAATGCTGTAAAGTTTTGAGACTTCCTATATTCTATTCCCGATTATCACCAAAATCATCGGAACATTTTTTTTTTTGTTCTATTGTATCAGAATTCACTGTAGTTTTATCAAAGTGAAAAGGTGAGCCAAAATGACATAAATGTACCAGAATTCCCTGCAGGAGGTGAGCTTGAGAACATGAAAACATTTCATTAGCTTGTACAGGTTCACAGTATGTCAACATGTACAGCAAAGTGTCCAAATTAATAAAATGTGATAAGTTACGTTGCTTAGAATACATGCATATCACATTTTAACAGGTCATTTAATAATGTAACCTATTCAATACTGTAGAGTTTTGAGATTCCGCAATAATGTTTTCCCCCCGCCAAAATCATCAAAACAGTATTTTTTTGTTCTTGTTCCTTTTATATATTAAATTTGCAGAATTCAGTGTTATAGTCTTATCGAAGTGCAAGGGTGACTGTAAACCCCATTATTGCCCAATAATATGTAATGCTGCTCCCCTGGGGATGGTCCGATATACAATGGGACTGAATAAATAATGAATCGTGTAGGATCAGACCATTAGAGTTTTTGCAGTGTTCAGCAGGCCTTTGAAAACAGGTAATGAAACCAGTTTCAGTGACACTGTTCTAAATGAATCATGTAATAGCATGAGCAGCGATAATAGCTTTCCTGGCTGCAGGGGAGGCAAATACAAGGATGTAGAGTGTATGTTTCTGTCAGCCACTTCATGTAAAAGAATAGGGATGTGTGTTTTTCTTTCAATGCCAGCAACAGCTTACTTTGCCTCAGATTGCTGTGCTTTCTTCTCCTCATCCTCTACGGAGAGGCAGCCCACACGACGTGCAGCCTTGAAAGGGAAGAAAGGCTTCTCTGTGCTTTGTTTCAAACAGAAACAGTCGAAAGCTTTTGCAGACTGAAACAACCCTCTTAAGTGATTTCTGGCTGAAGGGGAGCAGAGGTTCTTTGAAGCTAACAATGTGAAGGAGCCAGTCCAGATGGGATGGGGAGAGTCGCAGCACTGGAGCGCAACATATGATTTCCCCTCAGATTCTGCTTTTTTAGACGGACAGCCCTGCACGGACGGTCTCAGAGCTCATATCTCAGACTCCTTCTTCACGCTGCCGTTCCATCTTTATGACGCCTGAATTATGGGTAAATGTGAAGGGCTTCTATTTGATTGACTCCTGAGAGGATAGGCAGTGGGGTAGCTCATATATACTGTGTGAAACGGACAAATGTGGACGCTCTCTGGGGAGAAAGCACTTCTATATCTGCTTGGGAAAAACATCCTGCTGTGATGATTTCCCGTCATGTACCAACATAAAATGTCTGTTTGATGTTACTAAGAAAGTAAGGGCAGCTCGCACCATTTTCATGAATTTGAGCAAACAGTGGAGAGATGTTGGTTTATCGGAAAGTGTTGAGACTGTTTAAAGTCCAAAACAATAGTGGAAACTGTCCGTGAAGTTGTCTTGACAGCCTTAAATATCACTGGTCTACAAGTAAAATGCTTCCAGAATAAAAGTAGTTCAACGTTACCAAATTTGAGTCAGAAATAAATAAAAATTCAGTCCAAAGTCCTCGTTGGTTGTAGTTTCACAGATACAGTTTTAGGCCAAAATGTGAA
The DNA here is from genome assembly GCA_030068375.1 of Ostorhinchus rueppellii. NCBI lineage: Eukaryota > Metazoa > Chordata > Actinopteri > Kurtiformes > Apogonidae > Ostorhinchus > Ostorhinchus rueppellii. The sequence goes on along the minus strand of JAQQZY010000014.1, from coordinate 9,215,954 downwards.
ATTCCGACAATTAATGAGAGAATGGGTTTGATTTAAAAGGACAGTTTGTCTCAGAGTCACCAGATCTACCTCTAAACAGTGT
>JAQQZY010000014.1:9131320-9145959 GCA_030068375.1 Ostorhinchus rueppellii | reverse complement strand
GTGACCACTATGCATGAAAGGGTTAAATACATACTTTTTGTTTGTAGCTGATTCAGGACTGCATATCAAAGTGGCTCAAAAGACCAGTTCCCACATGACCTGTGCTGTTCACTTTCCATGAATAAAAACTGATGCAAGTCTTATAAGTGAACACAAATCTGATGTAGGCCACTTTTGTCTGCAGCCTGAGCTCACCCCCATACAGTGTGTGTGTGTGTGTGTGTGTGTGTGTGTGTGTGTGTGTGTGTGTGTGTGTGTGTGTGTGTGTGTATGTAAAACCCAGACCGGTTCTTGCCCAATAGGACTTACTGCCCCCCTGTGTGCGCCTCTGTTGCGTCTTACAGTGACTGGTATAATAAAGCCCTGTCAGGATAGAGTTTTTTTTTGCAGTGCAGTCGGAGCCACTAAAGCCACCGGAGCACAGCGGTGCGGCAGCTGGCAGAACTCACCGAGACCCCCAGCCCAGTCTGACGCGTCTCACCCCGGACGCGCTGCCTTGCGCCTGTGCCGTGTGCGCATATTTTCCTTTTCTGCTACAGTGAGGGGCGTATCCGCTGCCAGAAAAAGAGGCCGAGCCAAAAAACGCAAGTGGGAGGGCTTTTCGGTGTTTTTGCTGGTTTGAAAACATAGGAAGAAAACAGTGAACAGCCACGCCGCCCACTGAACACGGCCAAAGCGCGCGTCAACGATTTCGCAACATCCACCGCCGCCGCTGCCCCGTTTACACGCACGGAGGGGAGCGGAGGAGGAGAGCAGACACCCACAGACAGACAGGCTGAGGACTGCTGCCGTTATCCTACACGGGAACTGACAAAAAAAGGTGAGCTCTATTTGGTGATTTAGTGCACGGAGTCCGGCTTAAAGGGCTTCGGATCAGTGCGGAGACACAGGAAACTTATTTCCGACGCGTAAATTGCTTTGTGTTTTTGTCTCCGCGACAGCTGATGGAGCATCCCGGTTTTTGGCTTTGTCTGCAGACTTTTGCATGGGCATCGTGTTCAGTCAGTCATGCAGCACGTAATGCATGATGGTGACATTAAATTAGGAGCAGTCTGGAATATAGAGTGGCAACAATAGCTGCTTATAAACGCTTTTGATTGTCATTTAAGCTGCTTTTTTATTGCACTTAAAGAGGTTTCTGAGGATATTTTGTTCACTCCAGTTTCCAAACTGACACATATTGTGATTTAAAAGCTTGTACCACCATGTTTCCTTTGTTGCTCCATGATCACAAAGCTTCTCTTTTACCTTTATCATGACTTCTGCTTTCTCATTCGTGTTTTCTTACAGTTTAGTTCACTTTGGCCACTTTAAGGAACCCCTCCTGTTATTATCAGGTGTTTTTACAGATGTTTCTTAAAAGCACCTGCACTTTTAACAGTCTTTAAAGTGGACGTGGATGTCAATAGAGAAACATAAGTGGCTTGTTTCCTCTCTAGTTTGTTTTGAGTAGATGTAGAATTACAGCTGATAAGCTCTCCAGCTGTGCCACAGCCCTGCTATGTTCTGCCTCATGCAGTGTTTGTTGTTGCACTTTTGTGAAATAAAGCAAAAATGGGTCAGTTGAAGAGGATTTTTATCCAGAGGATGGGTTTCATGGAACTGTGCAGGCTGTTTGCTAGTGATGTAAGTGTAAAGGCAGGCTACAGCCAGGGAAAAGCTGTGTAGCTTATTCTGAATTACATTTTTATATAGGGCTTCGTTCTGTGAATTAGAATAAATGTGTAATCCCACTGCTTTTTTTTTTTAAAGCCTGATCTCTTGCAGCTGGACTTCATCCAACATTTAGGATGTGTCAACACTTACTTAATTCTCTGCTAACTTAATTGCCTGAAAGATTACTGTGTTTAAGTGCTAGTTTGTCAGTCTGAGTTCATGTTCTCCAAGCTGCTTTATGAGAGGTTTCTCTTTTCATTAATATTTATGGTCTATGTGGTAAAGTAATGCTAAAAAGATACGATCTTAATGCCTAATGACCGTTTCCTGCCTTCTCCAGCACTAGCCCTCTTCATGGTATTTACTGCAGAAACAGAAACGATGAAATGATCTGTAGAAAAAGCAATAGATACCTGTTCTTCCTTATTCTGGTGTAAAAATAAGACACAATTACTTGCTTTTCACTGTTGATGCTATTGTTTAGGTGAAGCAGTCAGACAAGAAAGAACAAAAGAGCAAATTTGACCTCATCTCTTTAAGCTCTGTGAATTTCTGATTATGGATTAACCAGACAGAGGCTTGGAGGGGCAGAAATGAGCCTTTGGACTCAAGTGTTCCAATTATTCATACATTTTCTGTGCATGTGTGTGCTTTTGATCCCTGAGCTTAGAATATGAGGGGATACAGTAGTGAACATATCTGTCCATCCATCAGTCTGTCATCCTGTTGTTTCTGGGCCATAATTGGACAAAACATTCAGTGTTTTTCCAATAAAATCAGGACGGTTTTTCAGTTATGTGTTGAAATGGTTGCTTTTACTTTTCTTTGTGCTGTCAGCCTTTATTTGGCTTCACCTTTCACAGCAATTAAGTTTTCTATATGTGTTGTTGACTGATTTGAGGTGTTCTTTTCTGAAGCTAAACAACAACTTGAAGCCAATGAAACTAAGCCAACATCAATAACAAGCTCCATTTTTTGATTTAGTAAGGGCTGGGACTAGGACGCATGGATGCACTAGATTGACCCAAACATCTGCACTGGGTATCGATGACAGTGGCTCTAATCCATAGGGTGGTTTATGTAGTTCAATTCTGCAAGTGTATTCTATGTCACTACATGTAGAAAATAAAACACACCTAACTCAGACTTATTATAATACTTATAATACGAATAATCAATAGTTGAAATGTTACTCCTTAAATTCGGTCATTGTTCTGATTAAACACTGGTGTCCAGTCATTGATACTAAAACTTATATCTTTTTATTGGACCTGGAAAAAGTTTCAGCGGTGCAAATTTTTCAATGTACAAAATGAGGATGATACAGAAATATTGACGTACCTGAGCTGATGGGAATGAAGTAAAGATTTGAGGAAAATTCTAGCTTTGCCCACTTCACCTCTGAGGAAAATGTTTTGTTGTAGATATGCTATTTCTTATGTAGATGTCCTGATCTGATCTGGCATTTTTTAGAAGATCGGATCGCATCGGATTTGGTCATGACATCTGGATGTGGTTCTGGGTGGGGTAAACAAACACACTGCCCCCTCAAATTAAAGTTTCCGAAGGTAGGGAAAAGGAAAATGAGCTGCTTAGAGGAATTAGTAAAGCATCTATAAGACCCAATCCCAATTCACCCCTTAACCCTACCCCTTGCACTTGTCCTTGCCACTACCCCTTGAAACAGAGCTGCAAGGGGTAGGGGTTGCACCAATCCCCTATGAAATGGAACAACACTTTGCGACCTGTTAACGTCATCAGTGGTCATCAACGCCACTATAAACAGATGTGAAAACTTAGTTTCTGTCAATATTCACCATGCCGTCAGCAGCTGTAACCATCTCTGCTCCATGGGCTTTAGTTGTCTTTTAATGGCTATCAATTATAAACTGCAGAAATGCGATCTATAAACGCCATTAAATGCTCAATCCAATGATTAAGTTTTTTTTTTTTTTATACAAAGAAAGTACTTACATTTGTGTGTTTCTTGCTTCACTGCTGCACATTTTGTCTGTGTTTACTTCCGTTTTACCAATAATCCGAACAGAATTATGTGAAACTCCTCCTACCCCTTCATTCATGGTGTGGACCTGGAAAATCTCCGTTTCAAGGGGTATACAGCCCTACGTCTTAGCCCTTCCCCTCCATCTAATTGAGAATTAGGACAACACTATCCCTTCATGTGATCGTGCAAAACAGAGGGGTAGGAGTAAGAGGGGAATTGGGATTCCGCCCCTATGTCATTTTCACTTTATGGCCTGCGATCACTCATTCTGTGGCATCCATTTTTTTCTCAACCTGAGGGACTTTTGTTAAATTATCTGATCCAACCCAACCCACCCTGCAAGTAAACTGACATTCTTTTGACTTGCCCCATCTTGCCCACAGTATGAATTTGGAAAATGCAAAAATTTTGCTCAAGTTATTGTGAGTCAAAGGTTCCACATCCAGCCCAATTGTGATCTTAAATGAAATAATAGCATAATAACAAATGAATAATGACTTCAAATTTAAATCAAAATTTCATTATTAAAGGTCAGTATTGAATCGGTATCGGTAAAATGTACCCTAAAAAAAATCGGATCGGATTGGAAGCAGAAAAATCCAGATCAGGACTTCACTAGTAGATGTGTTGTAATTTCATTTTTTTTGAGGATATAAAGAAGATAAGAGACATAAATGTGTATGACGTTTTGGCTGTGCTGCTTTGATGATAAGATGATGCAGATCAATGTGGTTGTTTGTAATGAAACCAACTGTTGTCACATCATAAGAGTAAGACAGAATTTAAAACAGAATTTGGACAAAGGTTATATCAGGCAGGATTTTTAGTTTGATTTGATACATTGGCTTAAATTCAGATTCTTAAACGTCAAAGTATGCATTACATTTTTCAGCTCATTTGTATTTTTACACACATTAAAGTAGTTCTACTTCCTAAAAATAACCCTATTTACCACTTGCAGTTACCTGTCAGCATGATATAATACAAATATGTATAAGCTGTTCACGTGTGCTGTATGAACTTACATTGATGGAACATGTGCCTGAAGCATTAACAATTGAATGTCAAATTATTCCAAACAATGCCGGGATTTTTCTTACTTTGACGGTATCAGAGTAATTTGGAGGTGTGAGCCTGGAGTCATATTTAACTCCTTTGTTTGTTTTTAACTATTGCATATAATCATTATCTCTATTTAGCCTTCCCAGTATCAGCATTATAAATCTTTATTACATTTATGGTACCTTTAAGTGGTGCCCTTCTTGTCCTCAAGGAACATTTCTATTAAGTAACTTGTCCCAGAAAAAAATATACTCACCCAGTTTGTTTGTGGAAGACCTGTACAAATTAGGTTTATGATGTAAATGTTTAGATTAGGATTACACAATGTATCGAAAAACTATCCCGATTGCAATAAGGACTTGCAGTGCAGTGCAGTATTCATAATAATTTCTTTTCTTTTTTTCATTAACTTTCTGTTTTTACGTACCTTGGGGTATCACAGTGGTTTTCTCTATCACTCTGACATGCTTTTCTAGCAAAAAACTGAAATAATGCTACTCGTGCTGGTTGAATGGAAGTTTACATGTTATTAATGTTGAAAAGATGTGAATATTTTCAGAGCACAACTTTGGTCAAGCTCTGAACAATTACAAGATTTTATTCATGCAGTATTTACTAAACCAGGTAGCCAATGGAATCTAGTTTAGTTCAAGCTCTTCCATGGTGGTACTCTGGCACTTTTGTTCTTATCAAATCCATCCATGTCATTTACACATTGTTCCATGTGAATAAAATGACTAAATATGTGACTGTGTTTGTGTCTGAAGGTCTGTGGTAGCAGCATCAGCAGGTTTTTGGACATGATTGTGGAACTGATTGTCGTAGTTCAGTATTTTGTCTTAAATTCTAAATAATTGAGTCGCATACAAACATTTGGCTCATTTTAACATTAAGGAACATTTTCCTTAGTAGATGAAATTGATATTCCTTTAAGTCAGGGGTGTGAAACTCATTTTAGTTCAGTTCCACATACAGTCTAATATGGTATGAAGTGGGCTGGACCAATAAAATAATATAAATAATAGGACAATAACATGAGTGAAAAAACATAAAATTCCATGGTGAAAATGTTTTCATTATACATGAACAACGTGAAAATTCTTAATAATATTACACCTTAGTTTGTCATTTATACATGAGTGTCACAACTTAGAGATCACAGTGGATCTACAAATAACAGGCAGAATATTATTAAAATTCCTCACACTTCTCTTAAGAGATTTCAAGTTATTCACATTTTTTTTTAAATAAAGGGATAGTCTGTAAATGTAAACAAATGTAATTTTACTTTTTTAATACTAAAACAGAGAAAAAAAATGGCCTTTTTCATTATTTATAGGTTATTATGATAGTATTTTACAGGTCTGATCCACTTTAGATTAAATTGACCTAAAATTATTTGAACACCCTTCATTGTTAATATCTTCAGTGTAGTTTTTGCATCTTACAAATTCATCCCAGGGGCCAGATTGAACCCTTTGGTGGGCCGGATTTGACCCCTGGGCCACTTGTTTGACATATGCGATTTAGGTGAATGAGAAATTTTGCAATATTATTGTTATCGCAGTGCTGTACACCCATATCGCATATCGCAAGTTTTGCTAATATTGTGCAGCCTTAGTGTGGATGATATTTGTTGTTTTTTTTTTGAGTGAAATACATGAGCATGGATCAGTGTTGGTGATTCATGATGTCATAACAAGTACAAACAGGTTCAAACAACAAAATACACAACAAATAGTTGTTTGTAAATGTAAAAACTGTAATACTTCAATATTGAAAATGGACCCCAGGAAGAATAGTCTCAAAGAAAGAAAGAATTGAGTCAAATTTACTGTCCAAGTGCAATACAGTTTATATTCTTTGGATCAATCATCTGAATGAAGGCTTACATTCCTATCTTTCTGTTTTCAGTTTCTCAATGTTCCCACCAGCTAATTACAATCCATTCTCTAAACAGCAGTCACATGCATTCATAAGTTGTTTGTGTATTGGATGGAGTTGTTGTAACCTGTCAACCTGCCAGGTTAGAGGGATTGGCAGTAAGAAGCAGGCAGTCAAAACAAATCTGATTACACTCTGCAATCTAAGTGAAACGTGATGGATTTGGCGGGGGCTATTAGTGTGTTCATAGAGTTGAATTTAGGTGAACACAAAGATGAAGCTGGATTTCACAATGAAACCTTGTCTCTTAGTAAATCCACGGGATAAAGGGCACTCTGTCTCCAGACTTTTACCCAGCAATGGCATCATTAGTACATGAGAAAATTAAATATGAGGAACAAATAACCTAATAACCTGGACATGTATTTGGATTTGCAGTTATTTAAAAGCAGCTGAACCATTTCACCAAACATGACTGTCTTTGTTTAAAGATGATAAACAGTATGAAGCTGCCAGGAAAACGGTTATCTTAACCATTGAAATGCATCAGCCATGTGTGTTAGTTGTTTGAATAAGATAAGATGCTTGACTTGTTTTAAATAATAAAGCACTTGCACTTGAAGTATAGAGGATAAATAGCTACCCATACAGTGGAATGAAATTTTATACAATAAAACGACTTTATTTCGGTTTATTTCCGTCCACTGCTCTTTGACTCTATTTTAAAGCCTTTTTTGTTGCCACATGGGGGCTTGAAATACACAGTTATGATTGAAGGTTGACTTTTTAGCATGAGTCACCAAGAAATCATCCACTGACCCTCAAAATAGTATGAACATTAGGGCTGCAACTAACTGTGATTACCTCTGCCAAGGAGGGTATGTTTTTGCCAGGGTTTTTAAAATTTGTTTGTTAATTTGATTATTAACAATGTAACTCAAAAAGTTATGCACAGATTTTGATTAAATTTTCAGGATATGTCCACTCTGGGTCAAGGAAGAGATGATTACATTTTGGAGGCGATCCGGATCACCGTCTGGATCCAGGAATTTTTTAAAGGGATTCTTTATCATTGAAAAATCATTTATTTGCATGTACAGTCAAAACAGACAAAAAAAATCATGTTTGGTGGCTCAAACACCAATTTAAAACAATGTTTATCATGATGACCAGAATATTAATAAACTCAGTAGATTGTAGCGATATCGGCTAAATTTATACATTGGTGGATTTATATGACCACTAGAAGGACCATTGTCGTTGAGTAAAGTTATGTGATCTTATTATCTTGGCTAGGTTGGCCTTTGTTGGCCTACAGCTCAGACTAAACTGTGACCTTGTTTGCATCATTCCAAACACAGGGTTCTCCCCAGACAATGGAACAACGGCGCTGTGCCAGGGTACTGCTAGCTCAGCACTGCTATACTCATTTTTAAATTTTTTCTATTTTCCCCCAATAATTTTGCTGAAACCTACAGAAATCCGTCAGTTTTGCAGGGACGCACTCCATTTTCCAGCGCCATGTTGTTTTTCCTTTGAAATCTCGCGGAGTTGCGTCTATGGCGAGATTTTAGCACGAGACTTTCTTCTGGCGCGAGACACCTCCACCCCCCACCACCGCCAGGATAGTATGGATTTGTGGGGAGAACGCTCCAAACAGATCTTTAGCGCAGCTATTGACAAGACAAACCAAACAGAAAATGTCTGTAGCTGTGCAGAGTTGAACAGAGCTTTAATGTAAACTATCAGCTAATGCAACAGATAAAGATTATAAAACAGTATTATTTTGATTGACTGTTAAGTGTGAGTTTTAGTTTGAAAAGGTAAATTTGATGATACCATAATACAAATGTGTGTAAATAATGATGTTTATACTTTATTCAGTGGGTCGGTCAGTCTGTGTTTACGTAGTGTTGATTTGTTGGTGGTTTTGGTAGAACTAAGTATGTTCTGGTACATGTCTAGCCTCTGATGATGAGAATTTGGAGTATCAGTACTACATAGAACCTTTTTATGGCTGAAAAACACAGGTATAATTGGCATAATTAAAATGTTGGCACCCATTTATTTGATTGTTATCACTAACACCTGCTTTTCCTGTTCCAATCTGAAACATCTGCTGTGAAAACCGACTTTTCCCACCAATTACAGTAAAACATCTAAACCAGTTGTAACCGATTCACATTTCCTGCTAATTAGAGCTCTGTCCTACCCACACATTTTCAGAATTATAGATTTTTTCCAGTGCTCCTCAGTGATTTGCTTCCTGGAAAAGAGTACTTTGTTGTCTAGTACTTACCTATCACACATGTTTGTAAGGAGTCTCTTCATACTGATGAACTGTACACTCAGTAATTTTGTAAGAATGTGAACATATGACCAATAAATCACTGGATCAGAAAAAAATCTTGCCTGTGGATAAATGTTGGATAAATGGTAACTGTTGACCCCTGGTGTAGAGCATGATGCAACAGTTGTGCAAATTAGCAGAAGATGGAAAGAAACTATTATGCAGGGACAAGGTGAAATAAAAGTTTAATTTCCTCTAGTTATAATGTCTTATTTAAATTAATGTTCTGTTGAATTCATTGAGTGTGCAGGTGCAATAAAAGCATTTGAGATAATTTACTTTGTGTATTCAGGCTATTCAGTGTTTGCCCTCTATGTTAAAGTAGCTTTTAAGTACAGTCCACTCACTGCCAGGCACAATAGTTATTCCATTTTCTTTCTTTTTTTTTGGTCTAAGTTTTGTATTATGTTTGTGTCTGAAATAAACTAAGCTGAACTAAATTAAACAAGTCTGAGGACTTATCGTGCAGGTCTAATCCTCCACTTTTGCTAACATGCAAGTCACCAAACTGTTTTATTCTGTCAGAGGCCTTTGTTTAAAGGTGCAGGGAGAAGTAGGAGGTAGGCTCCTATAGTGTGTGGGAACCTGACAGCATCACTGCTACTTCACACACAGGACTGAAGAGGGAGAGTTAGTTTTACCAGTAGGTGTCACACTTTCACTCAGCAGGTATTCCCAAAAGAAAAAAAAAGGCTGAATGACAAAGAAGAGACTCCAGTCCACCAGGTGGCGCTAATAAATCTCTATCCTGTTTTAACAACCTCCAAGTTAATTAGAATAAGAAGTGCTGCTATATAGCTCCATTAAGAGTGGATTTCCAAGGCTTTTTGCTGTATTTACATTAGTTTATCAAGTCTATTGGCTGATATTTCCTGATATTTACCAATAGAGCGACTGATGTTTGAGATGTCCTGTCACTTTTATATGTCATATCATAGGAAAGTTTTTCTTTTTCCATGAATTTTTATGGTTGAATCTGTTTATTCAAACATAATGTGATGAAGAGTTGAAATACTTTAAGATAGTCACTGTAATATATTTATATATCAGGGTTCTCCCCAGAAATTTATAGTATCCTGGCGCTGGGGATGGGGGGGGCACATGTGTTACCTCTTGTGTGCCCGGCACACCAGGTTGTTTTTCTGGCCGCTCCTCCTCAGCTACACAGGCCGTTCACATAACGCTTGTGTAGCCTGGTCTAAATATTCATTGCAGACCATAAAGGCTATATTGTAAATATGTTAAAAGCGAATTAAAATGCATTAAATATGGTTAAAATCACAGTAAAACACAGTTCATTTATCATTTAAATTGTGTTAATAAATAGTTCAAAAAACAGCTTTAAGCCAACCGAAGGTTTTGTCATTTATTTTGGGATAATACTGTTAATTACTACAAGCTTGTCTGAAATATACACTCCAACATGTGCTTTTGATTACACTTGCATTTTGTCATGGTGTAAACAGGAAGTGAGTTTACATGCAGTCAGATCCCGACCAATAAGAGTGTTTGATTTAATGCATTACATCATATCCAACCAATGGAAAGAAAGTCTCACACTAAAACCTCACGATATATGCAACTCCTAGAGATTTCAAAGGAAAAACATCATGGCGGTGGAAAATAGAGCGCATCCCTGCAAACCCGACAGATTTTGGTAGATTTTAGCAAAATTATCATAGGAAAAAAAAATGCCCGAAATTTGAAAATGAGTATAGCGGTGCTGAGCTAGCAGTATACTGGCGCAGCGCTGTTGTTCCATCATCTGGGAAGAACCCTGCATACGGAGATTTTTCTGTTAACAGGATAAATAACAAAAACAAACATTTGGGTGGCATTGGCCAATAATTTTGCAATCAGTGCAGCCCTAATTTACACATGACTTGATGTTTTAGACTCATCTCTTCTCATATCAAGTCCGATGCGTTGGGATATTAATGCAGTTTTAACATTTTGAGGCTGAAGTGAGCACATCTCCCCTTTGTGTCACCCAGAAATCATGTGGACTGCGTGGCTTTTCCTTTTCCCTCTACTGAAAACTGATCTTCCTCATGTTACCAGCTTCGACTTTGCTCTAAACTACACATGACGAGTATCTCCGTTAGTCTGCTTGTAATAAAAATACCAAATTAATATAATAATAGTACGCTCATCACATTGTCGTTTTATAATTTAGATTTAGCATTTTGAGACATTTGCAAGAGATGTTTTTTAATTTCACACTACATCTAAAATGTCAGCTGGTTAGTGCAAATTAAACCAGAAAAAACTAGGCCCCTAGTTTTCATAAAACCAATCCTTTGGGTTGAAATCTTGGACTGTTTTTTTATACTTTTTGCTGTAAAAGTATTGAAGTGCACAAGTATTGTTAATAGTTTGTGCTTTCTTGTAAATGGAAAGAGCTTGTCATTAATATTCTTGTTACTGAAGTGTTTTTTTTTTCTTTTCGCACAAGGTCCCGGGCTATTCTAACAAACCTCGTGGGGAGCAAAATCAATGCGATTTTAAATGAAACGCATATTTTTAAGGCGCGCTATGATATCACTGCTCTGCTTTTAGCCTCATGCAGCCTTTGGAAGAGGTCCAGATTATGCAGAGTTATACCGCTCAGCTGTTGCAGGCAGTACGACTGAATCTCCAGGGGAATATGTCGCCTTATATCACCTACACTTACCAATATTTACTTGGCTTTATCTAACAGCTGCCTGATGCCTTGTGTGAGCAGTCAGAGGGAATGAAGGTAAACATTGCCTTTGAGTTTGCTGAGGCGCAGAGCTTTAGACACGTTCACAGCTTTGAAATTGTCCTTTAGAGCTTAACTTGTCCTGGCATTTTATTCCAGCCTTTCTCTTACTTTATAGATGGGAAATATCTGAAGCCTGATGCCCAGAATTTGGAATCAGGAGAGGCTGATGTTTTATTGAGTGCCACGTTGAACGGGCGGTTTGGTTTTGGATCAGGCTTTGCATTTTGTCACTATTTTTACCCAGTTGAGGTGATTTTTATATTTTCAGATTAGCTGAATAATGCTATAAAGTTCTAGCCGTTACCAGCGTCAAAGATTCTCAACTTTCTTTCTGAACAAATACGTTAAGACAAAAACATAACGGACCATTTGCAGGGCTGCCATGGTAACGCAGCTTCAGTTTGTCACAACCATAACGCCACCAACCAAGTATATGAGAAGAAAACAGCATATTGCATGATTGTTTAGGGATTTTCAAAGGTTTCTCCTGCATACAGAATTACAAAATGGCTGCCTCCATTACATTTTATGCCTGACAGGTATCTTCAAGCATTACATTCAGTAAAATTACCCCATTTGTAACCACAGCTGCAGCATTAGCCAGTATAGAAGCACAGTCATTTTTATCAAATAGTGTAGAAAGAAGCTTTTAAAAATTTCTTGTATGTTGCCAAAACACTTATTGTTTTTCAAGACTTAAATCTTGGAGGTGGCAAAATCCTGCAGTCATAGTAATTTCGAGACATATTTTTAAAGTAACAATACAATCATGCTGTTTTATTGAGAGAATCATCATCATTTTGTGGCGCTTCTAAAATACAAACACAAAATCGAGTCGGTTAAAGATGTTGCACACACATGGTCAGGATAGTTGTTTTGATGCAGGAAAAGGTCTGTTTCAGTTTCATTGTTGGGATTGTTTGAGTATGAAAAGCAGCCATTATTCATCATTATTCCACAGCTGCAGCATAAACAGCAGTTACATGTATAGTTTAGTAATAACACGAGAATTTACACAACTATCAGAGGCTGGGAAAAGTATCATCCATTGCATGATTCACTGAAAATGTTTTATTGATGTTGTAATGCACAGGTGTCAAACATGTAGCCCATGGGCCAAATTCGGCCCGCCACAGGGTCCAGTCTGGCCCTTGGGATGAATTTGTGAAATGCAAAAGTAGATATTAAGTTATTAGCAATCATTTTAGTTCAGGTTCCATATTCAGACCAATTCAATCTGAAGTGGGTCAGATCAGTCAAATACTAACAGAATAACCTATAAATACTCACAACTCCAAAATGTTTGCTTTGTAAATCTAAATAATTTCACATATTGACACTAAAACAAAATATAATGTAAATAAATAATCTGAACAAATACAAAGAATCCGAAATGTCTAAAGAAAAGTTACTGCAATTTCACCAATGTTCTTCCTGTTACTAAATGTTTTGTGTATTTGTAGATCCGCTATGTCTGTAAGTTACATGGAAACGATAAACTGAAGCATAATATTGTTAAAATTACACTTATTTTTCAGTTTGTTCATGTTATCCGCATTATTTGAAAGGATAATTGTAAATGGAAACATTTTCATTGTTTAATTTTACTTTTTTTGCTCTAAAATGAAGAGAAAAGTTTGGAGTTGACATGATTTATATATTATTATGTTATTATTTTACTAGTCCGGCCCACTTCAGACCAAATTTAGTTGAATGTGACCCCTGAACTAAAAGGAGTTTGGCACGCCTGGTGTAATGTGTTGATGTCCCTGATGACACTGTATTATGTTGTGGTTTATGAGTTTTTTCTTCTGTGTGTTGCAACATAAAGTTTTAGTTCATGCGAATTCTCACTGATGATCATTCAAAGATTATGCGAGGAGCAGCTGAAATACATGAAAGCAGGTCAGTTCGTGTAAATAATGAAGATTTCTTTGTTTTCTGGCACAAACAGGGAGATAAATTACTAAAACAAGATAACGCAACTGAAAATAATGTGTTGCTACACTGTAAAAACAAACCTTTAGAATCTACTCAATAGAAGTGAGGTTACAATTTGCACTCTGGTTGAGTAATTAGATTTAAGAGCTGTAACACACCATAAAAAATTAGGTAAAATCCACCTAACATATTCCAATAGATTACATAACAAATTACTCAAAAGTGAGTATTAATGATTCCAAATTTTGAATAAGACTACGGTCATCTATTTAATTACTAATATTATTAACTAATTAGCACAAGCAATTATAGCTCAATCTTTACCCCTAACACTGGCAAATATGTGAGAAATCAAAAGTGAATATTTTAGTCTTTTATTTTTAATTATTTTTAAATGGAAAATCATTCCAGAGTCTGATGAAACAAAGGAGCAGCTTCGGTCACGGTGCAAAAATATACAACTCAACAGAAATATTCATTCAACAAAACAAAAAAAACTACCAAAAAGGATAAAACAAACCATAACTCTGCTGTATAAAAAGAACAACACTTCTTATCAACTCAGAACACTATAAAACACATAAAAACTGTCCTAACTAGTTGGTTCCAATGCATGCTGGGAAACTCCCCCCAGCTGCATGTCACCGTATTATAGGGTAGATTTTATTATATTAGTTTAAGTAGCAGTTGTTACTGTTAACACATAGGTAGAATTGAACCAGTCATAATAGATTTCATTGGCAACTATTACTGTTGTTTAAAATGGAATTGATTTCCATAGTTTACCAGCCCCCAAAATCCTTTTTACAGTGTACGAGCCAAGTTTTTTTTTTATTTTATTTTTTTAACATTGATGTTTTCCAGAATCAGTGCATAATATAAATAGAACAGAATATGAACTGAAATGTTTTTATCTTTATTTATTAGATAGATAGATAGATAGATAGATAGATAGATAGATAGATAGATAGATAGATAGATAGATAGATAGATAG
>JAQQZY010000014.1:8944385-8955172 GCA_030068375.1 Ostorhinchus rueppellii | reverse complement strand
TATTACAATATCAGTCAGGATATTTTATTACATTATTGGTGAAGTTATTACATTATTGGGTTTTATTACATTTTCAGTCGAGTTAAGTGCAAATTTTGTTCAATTTTCAGGAAATTATTACATGATAGGGCGCTAGATGTTTTCTTATGGGATCCATTTGTTTCATCTGTTTTATTACAATAATGTTAGTTGTGAGTTCTTTGTGACCAGGGTTAATGGTTACCTGTTTTAGTGTAAAGCTTAACACTGTCAGGGTTTCATATAGAGTTGGGCAGTCACATCTGTTTGACTTGGCAGTCACATAACATCGGTTTATCTTTTCGGTGGCCCCGCCCACCTAGTCCACAGGGTCAGCCCACTGTTGGGGTCAGTTTACAGTTGGGTATGAAAGTCATTTGCATTAAAATGTTGGGATCCATTTGCCTCTGTGGTGTGGGTCCTCAGTACTGAGTATGTAGTATCCTGTTTGTGATCACCTCGAGTCTGATTAAATTTATAAAAATGAGACCGACATGAATGCGGACTTATTCTTGGAGCTTCCAATAAAAGAGCATGCTAACACATCTTTTGTGTGGAATAGTATAACTGTGGAAGGTACCCTGAACATATTGTTAACATGTTCTAAATCGGCATAGACTTAGAGATAGAAGAAGTCAAAAATGGACATAGAACTTTCTGATTCAGAGGTATGGAAGTGTCCCCTGGTCAACAAGCTCCATGTCCTACTTCGGACCTGGTGCCTTTACAGATTTCACTTATGATCCAAATCAGGAAGTTCTGTGTCCGACAGTTGTTTTGAAAAAAGTTATGAACAAACTAAGAACATTTTAGTCAATGATTACATGTATTTTATACTGATTTTTTACTTTCAGAAGGGCTCAAAGTAGGATGTTTTTACTGAGGAGTTCTCCTTTTGTGCTTTACATGTGCTCCATTTTGAGTGAATGTCACATGATCCAGGTCTGGCCCCTGATTGGCTCCTTGGACATAGAACAACCTGATTTGAAACAAGTGCCACTCAGGACATAGAACTAAATGTTTCTAGGTGTGAGTGTGTGTGTGTAGTTGTCTAGCTTGGAGCTGAACACTTTGGGACATAAACTTAAATGATTTTAGAACAGAACCAGCTGATTCTCAAAGGACGATTTGTAGTATGTGACTGAAAAAAACTCAATAAAATAAGTTGGGGAAAAAAACCCCAAGAACATGCAATTATCTTACAATGTCCAGTAATCCTACTGATGATGAATGGAGTCAAACGGAAGTCAAATAATTGAAATTATTCAGGAAAACTCCAGTGACCCTGAGTTTCAGTCCTGCTTGAACCCTATTCTGGTAACCCTCATCAGTTTGGTTCTAATTCTAAGGACAGACGACAAAATCAATCAATAAAGTCTCGATAGATTTATTTATTTATTTTTTTCAATTGGGAGAAATCCTCAGGGTGGAACCACAACATGCTGGAGGGATTACATATCCCATCTGGCCTGGGATCGCCTGGGGATCCCCTTGAATGCAGCCAAAGTGAACGACTATGGAAATCCCTGCTGCTTCTACAACTCGCACATAGATAAGCTACAGAAATTGGACAGATCCATCATTACTGCGGTCAAATATCTCACTAAAACTTCTAAATTCTGCAAAAAAAATTCATGTTCACAGTTTGCTTTTTTGTAAACGTCTTGGTAAAGTCACTAAATGTACACTTTGGTGCTAATTTCGAATACATTTTGGAAGCTAAAACCCCACATCCACGTGTGTTGCCTTTGCACTTGTTTTAGTCCAAATTGTGGTTGTAAAACTGACAGCTGCGATGGGGTATAACACTAATGTACTGCCACAGTCACTGATTCGCTCACATGATTGATAGACTAATTTAGAGGCTTTATGTCTAATTAGTTTATGAGAGGTGCTGTCAGGACAGTCAACCCACCACGCAACATCTGTTCACCAAACATTATGCCTTAATAATACGGGGAAATTAAAGAACCCCGATGAAAACACTGTTATTATTTACATCCGATGTCCCACTGGTGAAAAACACAGGTGGATGTTGGTAGTGGAGCTTCAGTTTATCCCTGTAATAGGATGTTATGTTGTGATGCTACCCCCTGCTGGTGAACATGAAGCATTACACCTGCAGAGCTGAACACGGGACAAGACTGTACACAAGAATCACTGCATGAATAAATTAATTATATTTATTTACTGAACTCACACATAGTTTATGTTGTATTCTCTAGACCTTTAAGACCTGCAGATGGCGCCCATGCTTTGTTTTTACTTAAATCTCATCTTAAACTTTTTTCTTTTCTTTTTTTTTTATAACTTTTATTAACAAATTTTAACATACAATTTTAACACAAACATATTAAAAAGATCCATGAGTTAAATTTTTTTTTCCATCTTAAACATTATGTGTAAGCCTTTGTAAGCCTCCTTTTCCTGTTTGTTTCATTTTCCTCTTCATCTTAACCCATAAGGACCCGGTGTGAAATGTGTGTCACTTCTAAAATGAATGTTTCTCTATATTTAGCCGTCCTTAAGTGCTTTATCACCATTTATTGTAAAGTTGTCTTCTGTATATTGGGTTTTTCTCGTAGTGAAAACCAGGTTTAATTTACTAATCGTGTAGATATTCAGAAAAATTCAGAGAAAGGAAGAATAACATTTGGGCCTTCAAGGGTTAATGAATAATATTTTATTGTGCTCATTTTTTCTGCTTTGTCAGGCTTTGTTTGCCTCTGTAAAACCTTTTAAAGCTCTCTAATGTATCTATCCCAGCATGCTTTGAGTGGTACAGTGTAGCTCCAAACAATCCGACTTTTATTTGAGGTTTTTTACATTAATTATTGAACATATTAGAATTTTAAAGCAACTATGGGACATGGTATTTGATTGTCTCTACATCTTTCTTTATGTATTATTGATTTGCGCCAATAAATGTCTTTTTCTATATTCTGTCTTGAATTTATTCAAGACATATGAGACATATAACAGTTGTATCATAATGATATTTACAATAGCATCACAGTGATGTATATTTTTTTTATTGTTTTTATTAGGAAGCATACATTACTTTTCATATTACTTGGTGGTGCTTTTAGTTGCATTAAAGTTTGATTAATGGTTGTGTGTTGGTGTTTTCTTTATTGTTTAACTGAAGCTGCTTTAACTCTTGGGGTAAGACTTTCATTCCCTTCAGTGGCTGTAACAATTTTTATTTATTTTTTTGTATATCTGGTCATTTAATATTAGTGTATTTGAATAGTTTTTATGTGCTTTTATCTATAGTTTTTAAAATGCTGTGCATCATTGTGTTGTGGCCTTAAATATGTTGCATATTTACTTAACTTTAAAACATCTCTAAGGATGACATGCACATGGAGCAGGTCTACTTTTGCATTCTTAAAACTGTACTTGTAAAAGAAAAAAAAACCCAAACATTTTTGTTTTGTATTAACTGACCGATATAAAGAGGAGCCAAATCCACTAATCCTGTTTGACATTTTAACAGCTCAGCTAAAACACACTTTTTCAGTTTTTTTCTGCATCATACGTGACCCATTTGTATATTAAGTGAGCATAGCAACACAATCATGACTGTCCACAGTTTTAAAGCACTTTACAAATGGAGGGTGTGGTCACAGTACAGGGAGGGCGGGGCCTGTAGTTAGTTGCTGTTCCATTCCATCTTCTGCTCTTTCTTACCTTTGTTGGTTTGTGTTTGTCATTGTTTACCTTGTTGGAATGTGTCGCTTCCATTTTTCTTTCAAGTAGATAGTATTTTGGTTGCATTTTGGAGCGGGGCCGTGGTTCGATGTGGATTTGCGACACTCGGCACCAAGGAGTTAAGGGTTAAGAATATTTAAGATAAGGGTAAGATATGCCTTTTTTAGTGATGAGGGGAAATTCCAGTTTCCACTGAGGGTAGTGATTGATACAGAGCTTTATATAACAGTAAGTATTTTTGTTGGTCTTTTGTTGTATCATTTCTATTCCTTTCTACCATTATTCCATTCCACTCTTGTCACCCTATGTAAAAAGTGTAGATGCACCACTGTATGTACACAATCTGGTTTATAGTGAAGCAGAGGGTTGAAAAAGCAGGTCAGTGCTGTGTTCCTCACCTCACTGTGTTGTTTGCAGCGTCAGGATCCCTGGCTGACACCGTTTTCACCACTGTCCCAATCTCAGCGTCCTCCGACATCTCGATGTAGTACGCTGGCAGCTCGAACATGGGGGGCTCGTCCACGTCCTCCACGCTCACATGCACGATGGTGACGTCCTTAAAGGGCCCCCGTTTGAAGAAGACGGGGTCCATGTGGGTGTTGGCGCCCTCCACCTTTAGAGTGTAACTGGGCTTTTTCTCAAAGTCCAGTGGCTGGTGGAGAAACACAGTGTACAGATTACATCTTCAATCAGGGGTGTGGGAAATAAGGCAAAACCGGGACGCAAAAAGGGTCCAGTGTGATGAGTATTTGAAACTGAAAAATGACACTGAAGGTATCGACAGTCAAAGGTGCCGAACTCATGTTAGTTCAGGGGTCACATACAGTGCAATTGGACCTCAAGTGGGTCAGATCTGAAGAATACGGCGGGTCGTCCAATATCCGGAAGGTTGGCGGTTCGAATCCTGCTCTCTCCAAGTCAGTCCATTGTTTCCTTGGGGAAGAGACTTCACCCTCCTTGCCTGCAGTGTTGCCTACACTAGTGTATGAATGTGTGTGAATGTTCGGTGGTGGTCGGAGGGGCCGCAGGCGCGAAATGGCAGCCACGCTTCCGCCACCACTAGAGGGAGAATGTGAGAGTGAATGAATAATGTATCAATAATGTGAAGCGCTTTGAGAAGGCGCCTTGAGTGACTTGTAAAGCGCGATAAAAATCTAATCCATAATAATAATAATAATAATAATAATAATAATAATAATAATAATAATAATAATAATAATGATAATGATAATAATACATTTCATTTATAGGCACCTTTCTTGGCACTCAAGGACACTGTACAGTTAATAACACAATCTATAATATAACAATGCAGACTCCAAAATTTTAACAATATTATGCCTGTTACTAAGTATTGTCTTTGCAGATCCACTGTGATCTGTACGCTGTAATGCACAACACAAAATATTGTTAAAATTGTACTTATTTTTCTGAAGAAATTTCAGATTGGTCATAATTGTCCAAGTTATTCAATTTTTTTTTTATTAAAGGATAGTTTGTAAATATAACATCTTCATAACTGAACCCTTTCATGCATAGTGGTCACTACAGTGGACAGTTCTTCTACAGCTGTTCTCTTGTATATTCATGAGTTTTGTTGTTTTAGTTCCATATCAGCCAACACAGCGGACACTTATGCACCATCCCATCCACTGACATTCATACTTTTACTGTAACTTTGCTGTTCTTGCTAAACCTGATCTGCAGAAACATGTTTTACTGTAAATCAGTTAATTGTTAGACTGTAATTAACAAGTTTTTTTTTTCTTCACAAAAAAATGTTTTTTTTTGCATCTCTATAAAATGTGTAGTAGTAGTAATGGAACATGTTAAAATGTGAGAAAACGTCAGATTAGCAGCATTAAGATGTTTTTATTTCATTGTTTTCATATCCCTTTCTGTTATTGTGTTCTAAATATATGTTTCTTTGCTTCAAAAAATGAAATGCATGGTGTAGCTGAGTGGACAATTTTGTAACTACATGATAAGAAACTTGATCACATTGTTTTTTTTGTTTTTTTTTCATGCCTAAGGCGGAATAAAAACCCTCAAGAAGATAATCTTAACTAAGGTTCTTATAATTCATGCATGAAAGGGCTAATTTAACTCTTTTTGCAGTAAAACAAGAGTGTAACAGAGTTTCGGGTCATCAAGTTGCTATGGCAACTCAGTAGTTTATTGATCTGATAATTATATTTTAGATTTTTTTGGATTAAGTTTATTTTGCACATCATTATTGAAATATCTGATTTGTTGTAAGTTAAGTTGTTTTGTTTAGTCAAATAAGTATTTTGCATTAAGTTCGTCCTGGTCATAGTTCATGTGTTGTCATGTGACCCTCAACACAAAGTGAAGGACAACGTAGGAGGAAAAGACAGATCTGGCGGGTCCAAACAGAGAAGATTACACCCTGTCCCTACTTTGTGTTGGTTATCCAGGTGAACACGGTAATAACGATTTTAATTTATGTTAATAGAAAACTATTGTTGTGTAAGAGTGACATTTAAGTAAAACCTTGTCTAATTTTCTGTTTGTATTTAGTTTATTTTAATGTACCATCTTCTGAAAAAAGTTGATGTGGGCATCAGTACCAAGCATGGACACGTTCAATAACCAGCAGTTATAACGAGAAATTTCTGGAGTTGACTTGACTTTATTCAATTAGAAGCACGATCATTTCTTAAAATAACAGTCTGTGGGTAAATTCAGCATGACAATCTTTCTATCAGACTTGTGTCAGTGCTTTAGTTGATGTACGAGTCTGTCATATAAACACATTGTGGTGTATGACAAAAAGCCTGGGGGGTGTTACTGTCCACCTGATTTATGATGTGCTCTGGTTTGAGTCTCACCGGTTCACCAGGTTAGAATTTAAGACCTTTTTAATACTATTTCTTTTAGAACCACTGTCACCCCATGAAAACATGCAGGAAAACCATTGGGTGCGAGTGTATGTCAGTGTCTTCTGGGTGTAATCCTCAGTTGCCATAACGCAGCTCCTTATGCCAGTTTAAAGGTATGTGATGCCTCCAAGAATCAATGCAGTCACATTTGACTTTATCTTCTACTGGAGTTCCCAAACTTTTTAGCTCATGCACCAATAATGTACTTAACGTCTCCTCAGGACCTAATTTTGCAAAAAAATATATCATAAAAAGTAAAACATTGAATGAACTTAAACATTTTTCTTCACACATAAAACAAATTAGTTGAGTGAACCAAATTAAATGACATTACATTACATTTAACATAATTCAATTTGGTAGACTCAGCTAATTTTTTTTTATGAGTGACCTATTGAAAACATTTTAAGTTCAGTCAGTGTTTTATTTTTTACAGTGTGACTGAATGTCTTTGTTGACATTTTTTCCTGACTTTCCACCTGTCAAAACAGTGTTAAGTAAATCCAACTTTTACTTCATCCTTTTTTAAAGGTTTATTTTTATATAATTTTCATTTCATCTTGCTGCATTTTTTTATGTCTGTGCTTTATTACAGAATTTCACATAATTGTTTTATGTCATTTCATATAGTTTTCATCTTGTTAGTTATTGTAATTTATTTATTTTACTACAGGACAGGGCACAATAAAACACCAACCTCCAAAAAGGAAAGGAGAGATGATTAACAAAACTGTTAAATTCCACCACAAAGTTTTTACAGAGAAAGATGCAAATGCTGACAAAAACTGTTCATGTTTCTGGATTTTTTATTTGTTTTAAACATAATTTTCATCTCATTCTGTCTTCTGCTTTCCACATACTGTAGCTCTATTGAAATTAACTTTTATGCAGAAGAAACTCTTCTATTTTTAAGGGGGAAATACAGCATTACTCGCACATCATATTGTTGTATATTTTAGTTTTACTATATTTTATAGGTGGTAAAAACTGCAATGTGATCCATATTAGATTTGGGAAAAGTGTTCCTGTTCTGTGGGATGTAGAAGACATTTCTATGCCTTTCTATTTCATTTAATTTTATTCATTCCAATTTAAATGATTGAAAAAGAGCAGGATGGTTTAAACTTATAATACCTGCCCTTTTGTTAAACATCTGCTTACATCAGACAAGTTGCCATTAGAGCTATTATAGTAAACAGTTTACACTGAAGTCAGTACTAATAACAATGATACTACTACTACTACTACTACTACTAAAAAAAAAAATAAAATAAAATAAAATAATAATAATAATAATTATTGTTATTATTATTATTATTATTATTATTATTATTATTATTATTATTATTATTATTTATTTATCTATTTTGTCTCTAGCAAAAGCAAAGAACCAAAAAATTTCATGTATACAAAGAGCCAATGGCTGAGCAGAAACACACAGTATTTTGAAAATTTAAGGAAAAAATAAAATAGACAAATTATCAAGTCAAAAAAAAAAAAAACACTTGTCAAGTACATCAGCAATAACAAAACAAATTCAATAATAATAATGGATTACTTAGTTTAGATTTCTACTTTATTGGACTGAATAACAGATTACATTTCTATAGTATTTTTTTTTATGACAGCGTCCTTAAAGTGCGTACATTATTTTTATATATTATTCACTCACTCACACTCTTGTGGCGGTAAACACCATTTCCAGCTGGAATCATGGCTGCCAATTCACACTTTCAGCCCGTCGGAGCATTCATACACCAGTGTGAGTAGCAGGAGGGTGAAATGACTAGAACAGAGTGGGATTCAAACTACCAACCCGTCAGTTATCGGACAATCCACTCTACCTCCTGAGCCACGGCCAACCCCCAAATACACAAAAAAAATCCAAGATCCATAAGTAAAATGATTTCATTCCCTGCTTTTATAAAGCGTCTCCATTCTCTCCTTATACAACCTCTTAAACTGAAAAACATTTGCACAGCTCTTCTCTTTTATTGCCAAAGAATTCCACATTCTCACACCCACAGCACAAACACACTGCTTTACATTAGCCCGAACCCTTTGCTATTATAAATTAAACCTCCTTCTATCTTTTCCGTCCTTTTTGTTTTTTCTTTTAACTTAATTACATACCTAAATCTTTCCTGAATTTCATATCATTTCATTTCATTTTTGTTCTTTATTTCATTCAATGTAAAATAAAAAAACAACTTCATAGAAACACAAACGTTCTCTGTACTAGAATGAAAGGGAGCAGAAAGAAGACTAGTATTTTCAGTATTTCAGAATGATCCCGATAATCCTTTAAAATTCAAAAGGATGAATCAAACTGGAGTGGATGCATTTATCAGTGTGTACCTTCTTCACTATGATGATGCCAAACAGGTTGGTGGGGTCAGTGGTGATGTCAAACGTGTCTCTTCCATCTCCATCGACGATGCTGTACGTCATCTCGGCGTTGACCCCGATGTCCCTGTCTTTGGCCCAGATGCGTCCCACCACAGAGCCTACAGGGGCCGACTCTGGGACGCTCATCTGGTACAGCCCTGAGGAGGGAAAAAAGAAAAAAAACAACCCTGATCATCTGTTTGGCTGTTTTTTTTCCTCTAGAGGGAGCCAAACCTCTTCCATCCCCTTTAAGGCTGCAGCCCTGCTCTCATACAGCCTAAAATAAATGGCTCCATAAACGCCTGACAATTGGGTTATATACTGTCTCGTGGGTCGTCTTGAATTTCATCTACCGTTTAACCTCAAAGAAGAGGTGACAGCTGCCCAATTTGTGGCGTTCCCTGCAGTCCAAACTGAAATGCCTACGCATTGTGTTTGACAGAGGGGAATCCCTGAAGCTCTTCAAAACCGATCAAAGTTTCATCGAAGTGATGGAGCTAATTGGTAGAAGACTAGCGATGGAAGTGGGCAGCGGGCGTTTTCTTTGTCTGAGAGTGAAGGCGCCCGTCAGCGGACCACTAGACAACCCCTGACCTCTGAGAGATGGTAATGAGCAGAGCCAAAATGGGGATAATCAAAGAGACAGCATGGGGCGACTGGTGTCTGAGAGCACCAGAGGAGGAGGGAGGGGAAAGGCCGGGGGGTAAATGACCAGGGACTGGTGGCCAGAAGTGGGCAGCGGGAGGAGGCCAAAGGGGCTAATGGCTGGATGGTCTGGAGAAATGAGCTGGAGCTGCGAAGTAACGGCGAACACAGTCGATAAGGAACTTTTAACGAGCATAAATGATTGAATTTAGCTCAATATAATCAAGTACAGTGGAGTGCAAATGAGAGGTAGTTTAACTGAGGACTTCCATTTTCTGCAGCTTCGTACTTCTGCTCCGTTGCGTCTCAGAGGCAGACGTCGTACCTTTTACTTGACATGTGTGACAGCTTTACGCATTTTCATCCCCTTCCTGTTAAATGAAAACAATGTATCTCTGAAAATACCTAAAAATCACATATATTTTGACATTAGCTCAAGAAAATGAGGTTATTTTGAGTTAAACCGTTTGGAAAGGCTGGAAATGCGCTGAAAAAAAGGCCGGTTTTTCTGAACTTATGAAAGTTTACCGTTGAACGCTACAGGATCTTGGATGATGTGTTGTCTTTTAAAACTGCAGTGCCATGTCTCTGGAATGACCTCTACACCTACAGTTTTATAAAAAACATCTTAAGACATTATTGTTCCAGAAGGTATTTTAACCCATAAGGACCCAGTGTGATTTTTGTGGCAGCTCCCGACTGAATTTTTCTCTTTTTTTAATTGTTATTCTATTTCGAACATGTAGACATAGAAATTAAAACAAAACAAGACCCACCAGCCAGATATGAATAGTGATACTTAAGAGGTTGATGGGTAAACAATGTAATGTACAATGTAGGAATGTAAGTTATAATGGTACAACTAGCAAATAAATAAATAAAGCGGCACATGCTCGAAAAGGAGTGGGAATAAGTACAAACTTATATACTCCTACCCCAAACGTAAATAACAGCAATTATCTCATAATAATAATAATAATAATAATAATAATAATAATAATACCGAATGTATTACTAATAACGACAATAACATGACGATGTAACACAATAGCTGGGTTGCACTTACGTCACAATCCCCCATCACGGGAGCGCGCGAATTTGAAATGGTGGACAACCTGG
>JAQQZY010000014.1:8887295-8911180 GCA_030068375.1 Ostorhinchus rueppellii | reverse complement strand
CATGGCATTTATGACTCCGACCTTAGTCGAGCTAAGGCAATAATTCGATTTTCTCACCATGCATGTAAACGCACTGAGTGAAGCTGCTAACGTCACTCTCCAACCACTCCTGATTCCGACTCCACATTCAAATACTCCGTTGTACAGACATAGCAGCTACAGCAATAAACCTGGCTCTGCTCTTTTTTAATCTTCTACTTAAAATTATTTGGCTAGCGCTGACTTCGGTTTTACACAAACTTTATCAGTGTCACACACACACTGATACCAGATGTCACTTCAGGGTCACATTCAGTTCATACTCAAAACTGATAGAAGTCGTATTTAATTTGTAATAGGAACGAGCACAGAAAAAATTGGATTTCACAAAAAAATCTGAATTGTGCATTAAGACCTGCTGTGTGAACGTAGCCTTAGTTAGCACAGTGTCACACAAAATAAAATGCTCATAGTGCATAAAAAATGTCTTGCGTGGGAAGTTCACACCTGTAGGTAAAGACTCATAGTAGAAATTTGCAAATACTAGCAACCCACAGTTAAATCAGGAATTAAAATAATCCTGGCTTGCGGCTGGAATGTCATGAAAAACTTCCTGTAGACCTCTTACGTAATCAAAGTCAGTGTCCCCGAGGGGTTACCAAGGGCCAACTCAGTGTGTGGTATGAGTTCATCCTTTTTAAATGCTATGTGGAGCATTATTAAGTGTTTAATTTCACAGTAGCCATGTCTGTATGCTCCACTCACCTCTGCTCTAAAAAGAGGCCTCCCAGACTGTGGAAAAGGTCCTTAGAAACTGGGTGGACCCATGAAAAAGGGTTCCACCCACCCTTGCAGTGCAAACGTCATGGCCAATTTGTTAACCACAATTGATTTGGTATGGTGCAAAATGACGCCACAGCAAAGGCAAAGGCATATCTGTGACCCAGAAGGGAACTCTTTCTTTTTTTTTTTTTTTTTTTTTTTTTTGATACAGAAGCTCCGGCATGAGAGAGTGTCTTTGAATAAACCGAGGACAATAAGCAGAGCGGGAGCTGTTGCAAAATGTAGAAGAGTTCTCTTAAATACAGCTAGTGAATCTAATTTCACTTTCCGAGCTGAGAGCTGAGCGTGACCAGCCAACATTCCTCAACGAAGCGTACTGTTTAATTCTGACTGCTAATGTTTATTTACTTATTTACACATAATTAAATTCAGACTCTGCTGCACTAACTTTTAATAAGCAGACCAGTGCTGCAGTATGGCCTCTGGTATGTTTTTTATGTTTGTATATAAAAAAGGGGGGGAAAAATGACCAGGTCTTTCTGCTTTTTAAAGTAAAGGATCTATCCCAGCATCCCCTGCAGCAAGGACCCAGTTTACTCAGAGAGAGAGAGAGAGAGATGGCAGCCTTCAAAGGAGGTATGTTCTAGATCACACAGTTGTTTGTGTGTTGGTATGAATATAAGTTTTCTCTGTGGATGCACAGTATGCCAGGCTGCTACCCTCTATTCGTCCTCATTCTTCCAACCCTAACCCACCCTCAGGACAGTAACGCTGGCATGGGGCCGGCTTTGAACCTGCCTCTGCCGTGCTCTCTAATTGTGGGGAACTCGGCGGGCTTCGGCCTGTGCAGCTGTGCGCCGCCACCGCTGTGCCGTGACAAGCGACTCCCTCCCCGCTGATCGCTCACTGTAAGGTGTTTTTAATTACGAACTCATCCCTCCCTCCACTTTTTTAATCTGCCTCTGTGTGCCAATTGAACCTCAGACGTTTCCTGCTCCTCCTTTTTTGTCTGTACCACACAATAGCAGATGTGGTTCCAACCGCCCATTGATATGCAACTGGAAATTCAAATATATTACCAAAAAGTTTAAGAGGGGAAAAGTTATGTGTTGACAAAAGCCAAAATGATCAATAAATCAACAGCAGAAAGAAGCAATGAAGGGATGAAAAAGTAACGCTGTCAATTCTCCTCTACTTTGCCCGGTCTATTTCGTACTCCATTCTTTCCTTTATATCGCTGGGAACCTGTGAGCATCCTTCAGTTATTGGAGGTTATGGGCTACAGCTCAGGTTGAAGAGCTTTGTTCGATGTTGCACCCTATTTTTCTGCTCTTATCAGTGCCACAGGTCCAAAAAACCTACACATAATTACAACAAAACCACCACTTTTAAAAATATCACCACACCATAGTAGAAAAAACAATGCTTTTCTCTTTCTTTAGCTTGTTTTTTTGGATGCGTGGTTAGATTTGATGCTTCATTTTAGTGGAAATCAAACAACTACCACCGCCTGTGCATGATGAGAGGAAATTCAGCATCACGGAACAGAAGCAATAGGAATAAAAGTTAACACACAACACATTTTTGAGGCTGAACTTGATGACAGCACTTTAACATCCTAACTCATGCTATACGGTTACTTTTTGAAGCTAAGTTAGTTGATTGTTTTAATGTGGTTCAGACCAAAGTGAGGCAATTTTACTGCAAACAGACCAGATGCACCAGACCTTTGTACAATTCAAAACAGCTTCAGTGCGGCAAATGACAACACAAGAAAATGCCCATATGGTTTTAATATATGGTTTTACTGTGGCTGCTTTCTTGCTACTGCGGTCTTACTTAAACTGAGCTAAGCATGCGTTACAGTAAAGGCACTTTTCTGATCAGCTCTGTCAGCAGTTTAGAATTGGACACAAACAACAACTTCATGTTAAAATGCACTTCACAGTTTGAGATTATAATTTTTTTTTCTTTTCAGTACAAAGGACATGTTCTGGTATCCTTATCTGTTTTTGCTCACTTTGGATTTATTTTAAAAACAGACGTGTTCGACTCAGTAAAATGCATAATTGTGTCTAGAAAATCATTTTGGACCATGTTCAGTGATGCATGACTCAGGTGCTGAAGCAAAACGGTAATATTAAGCATCTCCAAAATGGATCCCTTTTAGCCTGATTATGTTTTTAATACTAAGTTTGTAACACTTTTGTATTAATAGTGACATAATTTACTCAACTGGAAAGGAGTTCCATTAAAACAACAAATACTTATGATCTGAATAACAACAGACATTTGTAAATAAGACATTTAGGTCATTATTTGGGATGTTGCTTTCACTTCTGCATGGAATGGATCATTTTTAAACCTTCATTTGCCTTTAAAATTTAACATCTTATCCTCCTCAGATTCTAAAGCTTGATATATTTTATGTATAAATATAATGTGTTTAACCCTATAACAAATGTATCATGTTAGATTCATGAGTTTTGAAGCCCTTTACATGATAAATGTGATATTTTATTTCTTGAAAAACCTGATGTATACTATTAGATACACAGATAATCCCCCAGAGGCCTTTCCAGTAACACTACAAGACGGTCATTAATGCGGAAGGAGGCAGAACTTTGGCAATTTTGAAAAGGAATAGCTGATTTGTTAGATATGCTTTTGTTTGTTCAAAACCCCTATTTGAGCATTGAGACCTGATGTATCAAATATGAAACAAAATTGAAACTGGAAAATGGAAAAGGATATTTGAAATTTTTTTTCGGGTTGTTCAGAAGGACCAATAAAGGCTCCAGTTTCACAGAAGTGGAATTGTCTGTCAGTGATTTAATGGATCAGGCTGTAAAGGGTTAACATACTTCAAGTAGTAGAATCTACAAGGTGGGCAAGAATGTTATATTCGATTTTAAAAGTCAAACCTAATGATTTTGCTGTATTTTTTAACATGGTATTCAAATGAGTTCAGGTCAAAGGTCATGTTTGGTCATTATATGGAGCTGGATACATATTAAAGGCACTATTTTAGTATTTTATGCATGAATGATATAGAAGTTGATAAAATTGCATAAGAGCTTTGATGGGATTTTTAGGAAATATTGCTGGTACGTGGTGATGTGAGTTGGGGGTGAATTCATCATCTGGAGCAGCATCTGGATGTTTAGATAGATGGAGAAAATCAATATATGGCATCATAAGGATGGGTCCTTCTTGGAATCCAAAGTTCAACTATTTCTGAGTAAGTCTATGAAGGTGGACCAGGTAGGTACAGGCAGAAAACAGACCGTTGCTCCTTTAAGGTGATCACAGGCGTCATTACAGTCGCTCATAACTTACAGGAAGCTTACAGTGTGTTTAAAGCCAAGAACCAAAGCTTATTATCCACCAGTGTTGCCACCACCACCACAACAATAGTGCTTCATCTTTTTAAACTGTACTCCCAGTTTTCTAGAGGAACAATACACTTCTGCTGTGCCTTTGTCGGTCTGTCACCCACCTTTAATCTCAGTTTTAGTTTCCTTATTCCTGTTTTACCCTTCACTCCATTTCTTCCCCCCTTCCCCTCCCAAATGCACATTTAGTTCATTCATCGCTCACAGAGGGCCATAAAAGGAGCCTTGTCATTTATGGAGAAATTAAATCACGCAAACTGGCATTCATCCCAGCCACTGGTGCATGGAAATGATGTCACCATTCATAAGCGTCATCTGGAAAAGTTTGCAATCACTGTCACTCTGTCGCAAATTAAACAGCAGTGTCTTGAGGACAGATCTGGTTAAATTATTATCAAAATCTCCTTTGGAATTTGTGTTTTATCTACAAGAGCAATCAGGGTCTGTATTTATCCTCCAAACGGCTGCTTCTGGAGGTCTGTCTTCCTTATTTTCCTTGTAAAGACGTCTCCACCAATACCATCAGAAGAAACCTGAAAGGTGTTCATATGAAATCCTGTACCCAGAGCTAATTTTTCAGAGGATCCTTCTCCGCCTCTTGCTGACACTGATAATGGCAAGAAAAGTCTTTCAGCCCCAGCTACAACGCACATGCCAATCTAGCACCTTATTTGCCGCCCAAGCTTACAAGACAGGCGATAGCTTAATGGGTTTGATAGAAAAAAAAATGAATCTGTTCTCATCTTGAGAAACTAGAACCTTGGCTCAGACTGAAGAATGAGGTCTGAATGCCAAACAGAGGTCCGTAAAAAGCAGATAGGCATTCCTCTCCTTCAGCATGACTTGTTTGAAGTAGCGGCAGTGCAGACGTGCTGAGAATTGAAGCCACGCTTTGAGCCTGTGCTTGTGTTCACAAAAGTTTTTTAATGTGCCACCAAACCCCCTCCCAGCTGAGGCAGGGTTGTCGAATATTCAACGTGACCTACTTGTGCAAACCAGACACGCAATATATTTGTTTGGGTAAACACTCTTTATCAATTAACACAAAAAATGAACTATCGATTAGGTGCAGTAATTATACAGTGCTCCCAGTTTGCGTCGTATTCATCGCAGAGCTTTGACGCTGACGAATCCCCCAAGTCACCCTTAAATCATTCTCACTACTCCCTGTTTACAGCTCAGAAGTATTATTGGCATTTATTATTGTGTTTCAAAACATGACTGCTGAAAGTCAGTGTTTCTTTCTTTCTTTAAACAAAAATTCCACACCTTACCTTTTTAACTTAATTCTTCTCTTTGAGCCCCTCTTCTGTAAAAAAAAAAAAATCTCGTTTTTCTTCTTCTCTTATCTCTTTGTTCTTCTTTTCCCTGCACGCTTCCTAAATTTCCCTTGTAAAAGTTGTGAAAGAGACTGCCTGCAGTGCATCAGTTTCCCTAAAGTCACCTTGAGTCCACGCTCTCTCACTGTCCTCTTTGTAAAGTTTCCCCTCTTTCCATCTCGATATAAATATATATCTCCTCTTGCTGTCTATGCTCTGTCACTTCTGCCTCTCATAGCAGTCTGCACACACTCATCCCTGGTGTTGCCTATTTGGGGACCCAATCAGACTAAAGGACCAATTGTCCCTCTCTTTACAATCAGTGGGACGGCCTCCCCCGGCTCCAACGTAATCCAGCAATCTACAACCTCAGGCATGGGAAGGAGCAGTGGAGTGAGAAGAGGTGGAGAAAGAAGAAGAGGGGGAGGAGGGGAAATGGAGGTAGATTGACAGCAGGATAGGAGTAAAATGACAAAAAATCAAAGAGGAAGATGGAATCTGCAAGAAGCAAAGGATGAAGGAATGAGAGGAGTGGTGGTCTGTAACCAAGTGGATGCAAATGCTTCACTACAAAAGCTACTCAGTTCATCTGGAGGTATTTGCAAATGACTAAAGTGACCAACATGGTGGGGAACAAGTTGGGAGTGCATGGAGATTGCTTGGGGTGCAGGCTTCTTGGATCACTGACCAGCGAAGTAGAAAAGCATGAGGAAGGGAGCGAAAAGAAATCACCTTCCTCTCTCATGCCGGTGAACCTGCCCTAATGCATTTTAATGAGCCGGTGTTGTACACGACTGGATCTGTAGAAGGATTTATGGGCATAAAAGATGAAGCTTTAAACTGCATTATATTCCACTGCTTGCCCAGTCAGAGTCAAAGCAATTAGTTTTCCAAATTGGCAAAAAGATCCTGAAAAATTAGGTGCACGCCAATACGCACAAAAAGCACAGTCGAAGATTAGTCATGGTCACGGAGATGTGATCCCTGTTTAGCACTGAGTGAGAAAATAGCAGTGTTTCATTTAAGCAATCATGGACTTAATGCAGCAAAAAGAGGTTTTCAGACTTGAGTCTCTCGCATATTTTTCCTCCTGAGGAGAAGGACTAGGAAAGTGAAATCATATTGGAGATGTACTCAACCATGTTTAAACAGAAATGAGAATATATTACACAGTAGGAGGAAGTGTTCTAGGTGGCTGCTCGGCTTCTTATTTTGTGGGGGGTTTTTTCTACATAGTATGTTTCATATTATTTTCATAGCCAAAATAGCGATGCTGCTCTAGACATAAACTTGCACATTTCCATCAGGACAATTTTGCTGTTTTTTTTTTCCACTCCACAGCCCTTTGACTCTCCTTAATCTTCCTGACAGAGTAATTTGGTGTGTTGTACAGCTCCAAAAATACAGATGAAGGCTGTTGTCACCCACCGAGCCAGATGGTCAAAGGTTGTACTTCTCCATCGGTTCAATACGTTTTTTTTTCTTTCCACCACTCTGTCCCTTTCAATATGTCTTCTTTCTCATTTGGCAGGTCATTCTTCTTCACCAATGCCCCCCTCCCTTCCCTGCTGCCCTCCCTATCGTCTTTGTCTCTTTGAAGACCTGACTGGTTAGCGCCCCAGCCAATCTGTCAGCGAATGCTTGACTGGACCCCCAGAAAAAAAAAAAAAAAAAAGGCAGGGGCTCCCTCTTTGTTGGGGCGGGCTGCAAAGAGGGTGGCATTCAGACCCATTGAACAACACCTTCCATCACTGTGGCAGAGCAGGGGATCATAATTGGCAGAACAAATTGAACCTATAGGGCTTAAGGACGGGCCTCTGTCTGTTTTTAAAGTCGGTTCTGGTCACAGACGTCTGGAAAACAAGTCCCCGTGGGTCCTTTCACAAAGGCACAGATCTGCCGTAAAAATAGATTGGATACAGTTATGTTCTGCATGTGGCCGGACTTTGGTGGTGTGGTGATATGCAGGATGTTAAAAGGACACGGTGCTTTCACGGGTCTGATCAAGTACGCCTACCCTTAAAGGTTTGTGGGTGAGACTTATAAAGACCGTGACATGTTCTGTCACCTCAGGGTACCTCTACCAGCAGACTGCCCAGGTTTCCATCTTTACAGAGAAGATTTCATGGTTGTTAGAGGAGCATATCCTTATTTCCTGATTGAGTCACTGCTCCATTATTTAGTCTGGCATAACTGTCCCATTAGCTGTTTTCTTCACAAAGCAGACCTATATGATGTACAGTTCTGTTTCTGATGTTATTTTAAGAAATGCACAGTATGAAAAGAACTAATGCACAATGCATCATCTGTCTGTTTGTGCTGAGTATCCTATGTATCCTATAGTGTAAACTGTGAAATGATGCAAGTGCAGACGGAGTTCTAAGCAGCAGTGGAAAGATCCACTGACTAGTTTGCATTAGTGAGCTAGTGGCAACATGTTTGATTCGGAGACAAACAGAAGAACTGTGACCCTCAAGAAAAACTTTTCCACCCTGAAACTCGAACTATAACAAAAACTTAAAGGCTATGGTTGAGTCTTTTATATTTTAACTTCAGCAATTATTTGGGTATTTAAGTGGTGAACGGACTGGGAGGGAGAGGAGAAGCAGATGGGCTTTAAATTCAACAAAGGTCTGGGCTGGACTCGGCGTTTTCCATATGCTTCAAGTGTTTCTTGAACATGAAAGAGACGTAAAACCTGCAGAAACTAAAATTTATGGCCACACAGGGGCAGCAGTAATATCAAGACACCTAGAACAAAACAGCATTATCATTTAAAACACCTCTAAAACTCTCTTTGTGTCTCTTCGCTGTGCCTTGTGAATATACAGGTACTCAATGCAAGATATATTTTGGAGCAAAGGCTAATCTGCTGCCCCTGTAGGAAGAGTTTTAAGAGACTAAAATAGCAAAATATTGAGGTAAGAAGGAACAAAAACAATAAAATCAGGAGGGTACAGAAGGTACAAATACAGATATTACATGTAGGGATTAGACATGATTAACAACAAGATAATAGTTCCCTTAAAAATGGCGAAGTGTGTAGAAAATTCCCAGTAATCGGGTTCCTGAGCCTTTCTATTCATTTGATTCTGAGAAACAATAAAACTTACAGCGTGGCATTGAACACGAAGTCGAACAGCCAAAGGAAGCGGCAGAGACAGTTATTAATTTGTTTTTATTTACCACTGCCAGGGGAAAATACACATTGTACCCTATTATTTCCAGTTTATTTCAAATCATATTAGTCTGCGCAACTTAGAAATGTCACAAACTTCATTAATCAGAGAAGCCTCTGGTGTTCTTGCTAGTGTGACTTGTACGGCCACAGCTATTCACCAGAGATTTGGGCTTCATTTCAAAGGTCTGCAGCCAAACGAAGACTTCTCCATCGAATAAGCATCCCTGACCCTCTCTCCCAACTGCAAGTTAAATAAGCTCTTAATAGCGCAGTGCATCCAATAGGCAATTAAAAATAATGACAAAAATTAGGTGCACCAGACTTGATGAAAAGTGCAGCCCAGGAAAGTAATTCTCTACTTGTCGCCTGCCCTTCTTTACCCTCACTTATCATGTAACAACCTTCAGACAGAATAACCTAAACAAAATTCACTGGGTCTGATTCAGTGCTTCACTTTGCCACCACCGCCACCACTAGGGGAAAGCATGAAAGAGGGTTAGGTTTCAGAAGACCGAGATGAGAGAGCGGCAGGGAGAGGGAGCAAAGCCTCCATGTCATCTAAGATAAGAGGAGCAGCTCTCTTCCCCTCTGCCCGAGATTAAAAATGGCATGGAGCAGAACAAGCCCGAGTACAAAGAGCTCCTCTGTGTCTTTGGGCTGTGCAGTGAAGCCTTTTCATGTCTGATTTTGGCTACAGGTTGAAACAAAGGGAAATTAGGTGGCGGAGTCATTGTGATTTTTTTTTTTTTTCTTTTTCCCACGAGGGAGGATTTGTAAACACTAGCCACGTTAAAGCCGAAACTGTAACCTTTACAGTAATTGGTGGAAAAGACAAAAAAAAAATGTTTGGCCTTAATTTTGAGACATCAGAGCTGGCGCGAGGTTGAAAAGTGTGAACCGTGGCATTAACTGCATCTGGCATCATCTAGCCTCCTGTTTCGCATGCTCGTCTCAGACAAGCTGCGTCTTTCAAGATCCCATTTTCCTGGTGACCTTTTCACCGTTTTTCCCCTCTCGTGTCTGAGCTACGCCACCTCGGCAGGGTATTGACTTTCCCTCCGACGTGTTAAACTTTGCCATCCGTGAGCGTCTCATTGCCGAAGCTCAGCTGTGACAAGGGGCGGTATTCAGTTTGGGATAAAAGGCTCCCTGGGCCGTTTGATGCGGTATTCCAGCGGGGACTTGGCCTTGATGAGCTGACAGGAGCCGAGGAGACGTGGGGCCTCGAAGCAGCAGGACCGCCAAACCACAGGAACAGCGCGCCGTGCTCTGATATTTACCCCTCCCTGTTCTGTCATTCCCCATAACCCCTACTCTCTGCTTTGTCCCCGTGACCTCGCCTGTGCTGCTGAATCCAAAATGAAAGACTAAAGTAACTTCTGAAGTATAAATTAAGCCGGGCGCACATATGTTTTGACAGATGCAAGCAACAAACACAAATGCACGCAGATGCATGACATGAAATATGTGAATTATAAATGCTTTCTGTCTGCAGTGTTATTCCTGCTTAATTATTTACATGTATCTAACAAAAACTGACTGCAGAAAAAAACAACATGTTTCTCCAAATGAAAAATAACAACCCATTCCATGTTTTTTTAACTCGCAAAGTGGCACTCTTTGGGAATTTTGAAGCATAAAATCCTCCTTTGTGAACTTAATCAACCCAAACTGCACTAATGGACACATATAACTGCTTTAAAAAGGTTCATGCCCCGGTAGCAAGTGCACGCGTCTCATATCATCAGGCTTAGCTGAGCCTAATTCCACACCCCCACCTCTCTGAGTCAATAGAATAACAATTAGGGGGAGTGCGCGCGCTCCATTACATGTTTGGTATGCGGGGGGTGTATGCACAGGCAGCCGCGTCTAACCAGAAACAAACACACACAGGATAAATGTCTCCTTTGTTGGTTTCTGTGTGTTTGTAGTTCCACACTGATCCAGTGATCACAGGGAGAAATAGTTCAGCGGGGGTTTAAACAACACTGTCCGCCACTCCTGGCTTATCACAGCGGAAAAACCAACGGTTCCTTTCAAATCTATGTGTGTGAAAAGTTTCCGTTTCTTCACCGCCTATATAAACATCATAAATCTAACCACACCGCTGGAGCTTATTTGCTCTATTTTAGTCCTCTTCTCAGAGCTTGCAGTCCCGTAGATGAAGTCATTCTCCAGTCTTGGCCGGCTACCTGTTAACTACTGGTGCATGAAAAAATTCAATTAGTATAGTTTGAAGTCGGTTTTCCACATGGAGCCTTACTCTGAAGGTCCGTAACGGCATGAATTGTGTAGGGGGGAAAATAATTTTTTTCTCTGTCACCTGGCAACTAAAAGCTTCAAAGGCTGTGTTCATCTCAGAAGGTCTTGGATCTACAAAACCTTTGCTTTGCCTGTGGATTTATTCGTAAAAAATGTGCGAGATGGGGGTCAAAGAATCTCAGACTCAGCGCTGAACCCTTTTACCAAACACGACTTCAGTGCACTCACGCCGATTATAATAACGACTCCTATGTCAGTGACTTAACCAGGTGCTGTTTGATAAAAGGTCCATGTGTGTACTTGTGTGTAGATGGTAACGCCACCATCTATAGGCCAGGACAAAGCAGTCAGCATTAACATTAAACATCCTTGAGGAGCAATAACAAGACAGATATAGAGAGCAGGTTACTATACACTGTGGGATAATATATATCACTGTAAAAAAAAAAAAAAAAAAAAAAGTGATAAAATGCATCATGGGGCTGCACACTGGTGTGAACATCTGAGTGCTTTTACTTTTACTGTTAGGAATCAGTGTCACTTTTACAGGTACATTCCCTCTCACAGACATTTTCTCTTACTTGCAAAAAAACGGCACATAGATTAAGATCTGCTTGGGTGAACTTTTTATAGAGATTATCAGTTTCTGCCAAGTTGTACATTGCGACTGAAAGTGAAGCCAACTTTAAAACTGCAGTAACTTGAATGTCCACTAGGGGCTGACTCCAAAAGTGAGTTAATCCCCATCGACATTCAAGTGAAAATAACTCATTTTAGAGCAGAAATTAAATGTTTACAGCCTGGTAAACATTCATACAAAGGGTGATTTTTGTTTTTTTTTTACAACTCACAAAATTAGATTATATTAAGTCCAAATTCTATGTCTAATTAAAGGATTGATTACTGTGCTACTAGCGTTACCAGGGCTTCAGAGTTTGACATTTAAAGTTACTGAATAAAATGTAATTTTCTCTGTGGCAGGCAGCTAAGTCATATTATGATGTTACGTTTATATAATTACACTTATAAACCTGTCAAGGGCATCTGTCGTAACGTTTATTGGTGGTAAATTATAATTACCAACATAACTAAGCTGCATTAGCTGGTGCTAGCATTAGCCTGTTAATTAGCATTTAGTATGTTTATACTTTTAATGACTTTGGCATTACTGGTTTAAAATT
The DNA here is from genome assembly GCA_030068375.1 of Ostorhinchus rueppellii. Taxonomy (NCBI): domain Eukaryota; kingdom Metazoa; phylum Chordata; class Actinopteri; order Kurtiformes; family Apogonidae; genus Ostorhinchus; species Ostorhinchus rueppellii. Next base: position 8,899,080 of record JAQQZY010000014.1, on the reverse strand, counting down.
CCACTAAATATGATCACGCTTCTTAAGTAGCTGAAATAATTTAATTATGTTAATTAGTATTTTTTTAGTTCATGTCAGTAACTTTTAATTTTTACACCAAATATAGATGCTCGATCGTAAAAACCAACATGATGATCACCATGTACTGCATCTGAAGACTTCACAGGTGATTTTTTTTTCTGACATTTTTATTGAAGGATCTGTATTTATTTATGTTAAGTCATGCTAGATTAAATTTAGTCACTTCAGTTTGAAAGTATGCTGTCATTTGGTAATTTGAGTAGGTTAAGTGTTCCAGGAGATATCAAAAACCATGAACTTCGGCGTTGTAATGAGTGCAGGTGCAAGTTTGTTTATCACACAGTAGTTACTCACTGTACTTCACTGTTATTACCTCTGCCAAGAAGGTTATATTTTTTCCAGGGTTTGTTTGTTTGTTTGTTAGCAACATAATTCAAAAAGTTATGGACGGATTTTAATAAAAAATTTTCAGGATATGTCCGCTCTGGGTCAAGGAAAAGATGATTAAATTTTGGAGGCGATCCAGATCACCGTCTGGATCCAGGATTTTTTTTTTTAAAGGATTCTTTATCATTGCAAGATAAGGCATGGTGGCACAGAGTTGCATATGAGGTCATCTAGAGGAGGAAAGTTCAAACACTACCTTGGCGGAGGTCTGCACTCTCTTTATTTTATTTATTTTATTTTTTTTTTACTTATGTTTTAGCTATAAAGTATGTGGCATGGCATGGTGCATTTGGGAGGGGGGTATGTTGTTCATTTTGTTATTTAGCAGCTGGCTAACTAGCTCTTTATCCATCCAACTGTCTGTCATCTCTCTGCCTGCCTCTTTGTGTCTAAGTCATGTATTTATTGTCTTACGCAGATCAGTCTTGTACAGCCAGGCTGGGGCTGTGATCGTTCTGCGGTCTTGGGGGGCAGGAGGTGCTGTTGAGGGGGTGGGGAGCCCCCCTTACAACATCCTACTCCTAGCCTGAGTGGTGTACATATTAATACATTTCATCAATTGTAGACCAAGACCACCTTCAGGACAAAATATATCTGAAAAAGTCCAAATAATGGTGGACATCTCGTATGCTAACATGGAGAGGGTTTGTGATTTTTATTGTATCCACCAGAGGTAGAAGATGTGAAGATCTGTTACGATATCCATCTTTATATACTCTTTTCCACAACCTGATATATTTTGGCTGAGATCATCTATAGACAATAAGTAGCAGTAAATCAGTGCAAAAGCGATCGTTTTAGTTCGGCTACACATTGTCTCTTTTTGACGTGCCAATATTCTGCCAGCAGCATTTTCAATGAATGGCAAATGTCTAACGTTTTATTTCATAGGTCCATCAGGAATTCATTATAGGAGTCAATCTCAGAGGAAATAAAATTATGAAGAAGCTTTTCCACGTTGGCTATTAAATGCTATAATGATGATTTTATTACAGCTTTGACATGGACATTAAGATCCTCATCGGTGATAATACCCAGATTCTTCAAATTGTAGATACCAGTTTTATTTCCCCACACAGAGCTATATCAGTCTATTAAATCATATGCTACAGAGATATTCTTTCTCATATCCTTCATCCTTAACTTTTAACGCATTGTATTGCGGAATACATTCTGTAAGACAACATTCTGTTAGACTTTTACTGTTGATTAACTTTGCTTTACGTTATTATAGCCTAAAACACCTGAGGAATACTCATATTAAGTATATGAGAACACAAAAAGACGGATTAATCCTGACCTTTTCATTTCCGTGGCATCAGGTCAGAGTGAAAACTAGTAAACAAAGATGAAGATAAAACTGTGAATTTTCTTTCCCACAGCAAAATGTTTTATTTTTCACTTTTGTAATGTGCCTTTGGTTGCAACAAATCCTCTTAAAATGAAAATGGCAGGATTTACCTGCTTCCACATGGCATGAAATGGCAGGAAATGATAGGACGTACGATAACAGCAGTGTAAATCTGCTCCACTGCATGAGAAGCCTACTATGGTGTTGATGCATTTTGGTGTTTTGGAAGTTAATGATGTCTTTACAGAGCAAATAAAGCTGACTTAAGGTAATCCCATAACTAATCTATTGACGTTAAAATAAATTTAAGTGTGATTGCCCCCTATTATTGTAACTTTCCTGCTAATCCCAGCGCTAAGTATACGGCACATACCCCTCCTCTGAGAATTACCCCAGCACCCCGAGGACCGTATCTGATCGCTGAACCCAATTTTCCAGTCTATATACAAGTAGTTTATGATCCATGGTATCCAATTCTGCCCTGTGATCTAATAATTCAGGACGGTTAGTGCTCCTCGAATCATTATTCAGGTGAACGCCATTTAATTTTTTTATGATTCCAAGTTCTTTAATGATATTAAAAGGTAATGTGACTCGGTATGATTGATACCTACAAGGACCAAAAATGTGTCAAAACTCCACAAATTACACCACTGGAAGAAGTCCTTACTATGTCACAAAAAAATGGAAGATACTTGTGACTATGACGCTTTTGCATAGTGGGAAGAAATTATGTTGCATCATCTATATAAAGTCTGTAGTCTGGACTAAAATGACTGACACTGCATTTCTCAAAGCTGCCAACAAGGCTAAAAAATGTCCTCGCTCCAGTCAGAAACAGAAGTTTTACGCTGATAAAGACAGTAGATTTCGCCACTTCTGGTATTTCACGCTTAAATGATATTTAAAAACTTGTTAACAAATGAAAAATGAAAAAAAAAAAACAACACTTAAACACTTCACAGTCGAAGGTCATTTCCATTCAGGTTATCGTAAAATACCACAAACGCATTAAACTTTCAGCTCCTCATCTTGCGTCCTATTGAGTCTGAAGCTGTCTAGTACTGCAGTGCTGGTGGAATGAGGCATGAAAAACTGAGATTGCGATGAAACAAAACGCAGGAGAACAGGATGTAACAAAAGCTTTAAGTGGCTGCTTGATTCAGAATGTGGCACCTGTTTTTCCTGCGTATTTAATAATGTTCCCATTAACGCTACACTGGGGTTGGTGACAGACTGATCAGGAATCATCCATCTCTGACTGCTCTAATAACTCAACTACTGAGCTAAACCCCCAACGCGAAGCAGGATTCTGGGCTGCTGGATCCGGAGGCGTCTGAAAAACGTCACCTTCAGTTACTTCTCAAAGAGAGCCATTTATGTGCTGGATCGACAGCCGCACAAAGTAAAGGCGAATTTTTAAAACCTCATTTACAGAACTGACAAAAAACTATCTAAAGAATGTGGAAACATTTAGCATTGACGAAAGTGGGAAGAAGCAGACCGCCGCCGCTGAAGTCAAATTAATTGCTATCGCTGCTGCCGCTGCACTGAATGAGTTTTTGAACATGTGACACTTCTAGGACTGATCGGGGTATTATCTGTGGAAAAATTAAACCAGAATTTATTCTCCTTGCACAAAACGGGATAAAATGACACCTCCACATTCACCGAAGTGACATCTGCAAATTTAGCTGAGACGCTGCAGCCTGGAAGCCAGGGTGACACGAAAAATTAGGAGCAGCGTTTCACCTCGTGTCAGGGGATTTTAAAGATGGAAGCTGTGACCCAGTCAGAGTTATAATGCATGTCATTTAATAGGGACCCTCCTGGATTAGTGTGTTTTGTTACAGGTAAAAGTAAAACATCACATTTAAAAGACTAATTAAATTGAGTTTGTTAAAGAAGTATAATGAAGTTTGTTAGTTATGTCGAGTGTCATATCATTAATTTTGTTGTCGCGAATAGTATTAGCTGAGAAGTAAAATGGTATGTGACTGTCTGTGTGGCCGGCAGCTATTTTATTTGATCGTATTATGTATGTGTGTTTACCTCCACCAAAGAGGTTATGTTTTTTCCGGCGTTTGTCTGTCTGTTAGCAAGATAACTCAAAAAGTTATGGACGGATTTTCACAGGGGTATCTTACAGATGATTAGATTTTGGTGATGATCCGTACATTCAGCCCCATCTAGTGGATTAAAGTACAAACACTGCCTTGGCGGAGGTCTGCGTTGTCCGAGTGCTTCCCTAGTTTATTGTTGTCATTTATGTTGTTGCTTTTTAAGTCTCTGATTTCTGGGGATAAAGGGGCAGATTAAATAAGACTAGTCTTCTTTCTGTTCCCTTTCACTCTCGTACAGAGAATGTTTGTATTTCTATTAAATTTACAATGAATGAAATAAAGACTATAAATGGAAAATGAGAAGAATAGCTACTAATCATGGCAAAATTAATTAACCCTTTCGTGCATAGTGGTCACTACAGTGGACAGTTATTCTACAGCTGTTTTCTTTTCATATTCATGGTTTTTGTTGTTTTAGTTCATGCATCATCCTCTACACTGGAATTCATACCATTATGTAACTTTACTCTTCTAGATGAACCTGATCTGTAGTAACATGGTTGAGTGTAAATCAATAGTTTGCTATTATTAGACTGCAATTAAGGATTTTTTTTTTTTTTTTTTGCATATTATCTGCATGAAGTGAGTCGACACTAGTATTAGAGTATGTTCAAATGTGACAAAACACCAGATTAGCCGCATTAAAATGTTTTTATTTGATAGTTTTTACACAATATGTCGGTAAATGCATGTTTCTTTAATTCAAAAATTAAACACATGGTGTCCAGCTGAGTGGACATTCTTACAACTCCATGAAAAATAGATTTATAAGAAAAATATTTAATTGCATTTAAGTCTAATGAGGCATAAAAATACTCAGGAAAAAATTTTGATGAAGGTTCCGATAATACATGCACGAAAGGGTTCATTTGTATTTTTCTATTTATTTAATTTTTTTTTATGATGAATTAATTTTTCCATGGTGCATTTTCAAGTAGCAACATCAGGTGTAAATCTCTCCTTTAAAAAACCCCCAAAGCTTAACATCCACTCATTTCTGGGATTAGTATTAAAGCTAGTCTTAAACTGACTAATGAGTCCATGCATGTTGTTCGACTTGAAAGGGGTCTTCAGGTTTCTGAAATTAATATCTGATTAAAACAGTCTAAACTACATTCAGTGAACCTCAACACTAACCCGAAAATGGGCTTCTGCCGTTCAAATGGGTATAAAAGGTGCTTTCACTTTTTAATTTGCAGCAATATCACTTTTTTTTTTTTTTTTAATTCCCCCATAATTTCACTGTTGCCTGGTCTTCTTGGTCTTAATTTTCTTTTAACACTTTTTAATTTTCTCTCGCTTATCCTTGTTTTTAGGATATTGTGTTCTCTATAGGCTCTGTCAAATTAAGTTCTTACTTGTGTGTTCCCAGTAGCTGGTTAAGGTATGGGTCATAATCCCAATATGCTCTACGTTAGTCATTAGAGTAAACTAAAAATTCAAAGCATGTCCATAAAAGTTCCCTGAAGGTGATTTCTCCTTTTTCAGGTAGATTTCATCAGACTCATTTATACTCGAGACATCATTTTCCCCATAGCTTTTAAAGACACAATATGTAGTTTTGACTTGATTCCAATTTGGTCTAAAAACAGTGTTATTTGAATGTTTAGAATGAAGGCCTCTGAAGTTATGCCAGATGCTAAATTGCATTGGACTATACAGATCATAAACTGAATTTATTTACAACAGAGGGCTGAGGGATTATTATGGCCACAAGGGGGAGTAGTGAGTCACTGTTGACTTGGGTCTTAGACCAAAGCAGCAGAAAGTGACCAGATGGGATGAGAACCACAAAGAAACAATGTTTAGACTAGAACGTTGTAGACCAGGGGTGTCAAACTCATTTTAGTACAGCCCAATGTGATCTTGAGTGGGCCGGACCAGTAAAATTAATTCCTTTATTCATTTTGTGAACCTGTTTTATCCTCACTTGGGTCATGGGGAGACCAGTAAAATACCAGACATAATAACCTTTACATAGTAATCCAAAATTTTCACTTTGTTTTAATGTGAAAATATGAATAACCTGAACTACCATGTACAATTGGACATTTCTCAAGAAAAATAAGTAAAGTTTCAATCACAATAACAATAACGCAATGTACAGATCATGAGAATATATTCTTTTGTTAAAATTTGACTTTTATTTTTTTGTAATGTTCATGTTGTTCGTAATTGTTCAGGATATTCACATTTTAGTTTCTAAATGTAAATATTTTCATAATACAGCTTGACATTCTTGACAAATTGCAATATCTAATGTCTTCAGTGCAATTTTTTAATTTTGTAAATTCATCCTGTTGGCCGCTTTTGGCCCTCGGGCCGTATGTTTGACACCCTTTTTCTAGACAGTAAAGATCTGGTATCGGAGATATTGATATTTCAGTATCGCTCCACACGTCACTAATGAATATACAAGAGAACAGCTTTTGAGTGGCTGTCCACTGGAGTGACCACTGTGCATGAAAGAGTTCAAAGTATGACCCACTGCTGTTAAAACTGAACCCAATCCAGTCTCCGTCACCACCAGTACTGTAGCTGTAATCCTTTTGTTAACTGTACACAGTAAAGTTAACAGTAATGTCTAATTACACCGTTTCAAGGCTGTCCCTCTGTCAAATTGTCAAATACATTTGGGCTCTTTCACAAGCCTTCATTCATACGGACTCCCTGAGGGAATTAACTACAATTCTTAGCTTTGTGAAGTCAGATTTTGGCTCATCAAAGGAAACACGATGCCAAAAAAGCTACTGGAGTGGTTGCTGTCATATGAAATTGATTAAAAAAAAAAAAAAAAACTGAGACAAACAGATTTTTCAGTTACATCTTATCCACCCTGACCCTCACATTCAGATAAATAAAATGGTTTCTTAAGTGTTTTGACCATGATGAAAGTAAAACTGGGACAGTTGATAGGATTGACAAAGCAAACCAAGGCAAAGTATATTTTTGTGAAAAGAAAAGACAGACTCAATAGAAGTCTCAAAATATGACGGGGTGAGCAAGGTGCAGTAAAATACTGAAATTTTGAAAGACAGGTTGCGTGTTACTGAACCTGCGTTGACAAAATGTCTGTTGCCTGTGTACCTCTAGTGAATCCACTGACTATAAAAGCCAAATGCTCCTTTTTAACCATCAAAATTCTTTTCTTCCATTCATGAGTTATCTTAACACGCTATGAAACAGAGCTGCTGTTCGGCTCAGCCCACTGTGGTTTCACCTAATCAATCAGATTATTTCCGCCCCGAGAGCAGCTCTGTTTTTGAAGAAATGTTTGTAACAATAGACCCCAAATCTGCACACAGGTTCAATTCCCTCAACAGCTAGCATACGTCCATCAACAGTCATGAGCGCTGTCAAAGTGCCCTTGAGCGAGACTCCAAATCCCATCCTGCTCAGCCATGCAATATAAATCACTACGAGCTCTGAAGGATTTCATTATCTCCATCGCTGATATTATGAAGCTTAAAACAAAAGAACAACACCGAAGCAGGAGTGCTGTTTTGTCTCTCAAAGGGGTGCGGGGGGAGTTTTTAGCTGAATGGATATGAGGACGGCTGAACCTAGCAGTCTTGAGTTTGGAACATGCCAGAATAATCTGCGTGGCGTAATGCAAGAAGACGTGTCGATGGAGATGCGAGGAAAAACAATCGGCAGAGCAAATTTTTTTTTTTTTCTTTTTTCCCCCTGCATTTTTAATTACTGGCTTTGTGTTTGTCTTGTACAAATGAGTGGCCTTTGGGAGAAGCGGCTCGCTCAGACTGATCTGTTCTTGTTTCTCCAAAATGAGTGCCCTGACCTCCCATCTACTCAGGATTCATCCACCTCGAACAAAATGCGTGGACGATGAAGAGAGGCGGCTGGGTGTAGAGTGTGTTCCATATGATAAGACCATATGTGAACACCTGCTTCAGGGCTTTGTGCATGAAACAAACCTCCAATCGTTCGCTCGCAGAAAGTGTGGATGTCTTCGAAAGCATGGAAAGAGTCTGCGAAGCGTGAAGTGTACCTGGGAAGTGAAGAAGGAAAAGACACTCTGCTCACTGCCCACTGTTTAAACATACACCTCCCCCCTCGCTCTGCAGTAGAGCACAGATATGCCTGGCAGGTACAGGTATGGGCTTTGCACTGCTGCCGCCAGTGAGATCAACGGCTGTGTCAAAGGAGATGATCCACAGCTAATATGCAGCTGTCTGACCCTATTACCTTTAGTGGCAGGGCCAGGCTGCTGCATCCCAGGAGAGCTCCTCCAGTCCTTCAGAAGAAATTTAGTCAAACTCTGAACCACTCTGCATCTTTGCAGACGGACGCTGCACTCTGCATGAGTTTAAAAGTGCATGTGAGTTTGACAGCGAGAAACTGGGAGTACGGATTTGATCTGCAAGTTGAGTCGGTTGGAGATGATAAGTTGTGAGGTGAGTGTTGCCCCTCGGCCGGCACCTCAACGTCCGTGAAACTGATGATGCTCTCTTAGTTGTCAAAGGTGTCGACTGCTGCTGTGTTCATTAGCTTCACTGGATCACAAACGATTAGCCAAAAAGGTCATCAGCAGCAGCAGTACTGTATAATACTGTACTGCGCTTTCACACTAGTCCTGCATACGTATTTCCATCTCCACACTTCATTAGTACTGCGTCAGCACTGGTGTTCGGTCTGGCACATTCGCTATCATTCTCAATATGGAGGAAAAAAAAAAAACCCAAACTGTGGGTTGTTTGGTGTGCTTGCTAGCGCTTCTTTAAACAAGTTTCTTTACACTTGTCTTGTGTGGCATTAAGTGCAGGATGCAGCCGTGAAGCCAAAACAAAATTGTATTAGGAAAAAAGTTGTCCCCACAGAACAAAATAACACACAAATAGACACATGTCTTTGTCAAAACTTGCCATTTTCAGCAGGCAGTCGCAGCGAGAAGGTTGTTGATGTTAATTAACGTACTGGGATTTACATGTAGGGAGCAGAAGGGAGGAGGATGCTGACTGAAGTAGATGCCCACTGGCAGAATTATTCCAGCAGAGTACATTCACACTGAACGTACAGTAGAGTGGGTGGAAAACATACAAACACAAAACTGACCTTTTATCAGAGAACCAGAACACATCTTACAACCTGTATTTGACCTGTTTCCACCCATCCCATTAACCAAACAACTGAGGTGAAGTCAAAACCATATTTAAAGCGATCTGATCCTGTATTTTAAATGGTGTTTAAGCAAATTGCCAACCACAGAAACTACAAAATAATTTCTCTGACATGCATTTTGCATCATTTTCTAATAATCCCTCTTGTTCTTCAGTGTGTTGCTAGGGGCCTGGTGGGTGCACATATGGGATTATTAAGTCAAAACTAAATAAAATGCATCTAATGTTCTTGCATCTTAATCTGTTTTTGCAGTTCTTGTAAAACGTGTTTTGTGGGATCATAATAACCCTGACCTTTGACCTTTAACCCACTGAAATCAATCAGTTCATCCATATTTGCAAGTTAAATTGTGTGTAGAATTTGAAGAACTCCCTAAAGGTGTTTCACAGGGATATCATTTTCATAGAATTTAATTCGTATGAATCGACGGAGTTACAGTGTTGACCTTTAGCCACCAAAATAGTTTGACTTCGTCCTTGTGTCCAGTCAACATTTGTGCCGAATTTGTAATTCCCTTAAAGATATCATGTAAAATATTGTGCATTGTGTGGGAACTATAGGGTACTCTGTAGCGTTCATGCCTCCTCCAAGGCCCTGCAGGTGATTTATTGGTTTGTCTGTCCCTGTGTCAGTCTTGTTGTGTTGCACTTATGGTTCAGTTGACCTCAGTTGGGCCCATCTTTGCTCAGTTTTGTTGATTGATATTTTTTGGAGCTGTTGTACATTTCTGTAACTTTATTAAATTATCATTTTCCTAATTTGCCACCGTTGTCCCGGTCCTTCTGTTTGGTCCTCGACAGTCCCTCAATAGGATTACACAGATAATACTGCATGAGGTTGCTGAAGAACTTGGTAGAAGGATGCATAAAATATATAAAAAAAAAAATAAATAAAATAAAATAAAAAAAAATAGACAAACAGAAGAGGACAGCAATATTCCCAATGGAGAAGTAAAGGAGGTAGATCCTTTAAAGGGGTCGGATTTATCTAAACCTACTTTTATTAGTCTGTGGTTCATTTATTTGTGTATTTGGACCCTAATAGTTCATAAAGTTGGAATTTGAACCCTCCAGGTGCTGCAAAACTATCTTTATATTCATTCTGGCAAAAAATCAAATGGATTTCTACAACCGGTTTAAATTCCTGCTTAATTTGTTACGTCTATAACCAGTTACATCACGAAATTTGCCCATATAAGGTCAAGACTTCCGGCAAACATTTCTCCGAGTACGATATAATTGTTTATCGGCAGCAGTGGTTGGAGTAAAAACTGAAAATCTGTCCAAACTTTGAGTTGAGTCCGTAAAATGTTCAGTTGTTGGTTGAACAGGACAGAGCAGCACGGTCAATAACCTGGAGGGGGTGGGGCTTGAAGTGGCTCATTTGCATTTAAAGGGCCAGAGCTCAGTCACTCAGAAATAGAGTTGTATATCGATGGACCTGTGGAGTTGAATGAATGAAGAATTCAGACCCAAGCAGAGCACTGACAGTTTATATAGAGCAGAAAAGCAAAATATCACTCCTTTCACACGGCAAGATTAGTCACGCACGGCTAAGAACCTGCTCCAAAATGTAACACCACATGCTTCCATCAACTGTCATAAAAATCAGCCTTAACAAAAGCAACAAGCAACAACATGGGTGGTTACATTACTTAACAGGAATTCCTTGAATAGCTGTCTGTACGTCATGACGATGGTTAACAATTAGAATACAGCCGAAGGTGGAAGAGACGGATTAGTAAAAGGAATACTTGCACAAATATCCTCAGGAGTCTTTTTCAGTTGCTTTGTAACTTTTTCCACCGGGTCACTGTCTGCCTTGTCTCCGCTGCCGGCTGCTGTATCTCGTTACGTCGCCTTTTCACCGAGATCCACTGAAAACCGGCTTCATACAAAGATGCATTGTCAGAAGTCCTACCCTCAGTCCATGTCAAGCTCTCATCCTGCCCGACGGTACACAAGGTGTCTGTGTCGAGGTCTTGTTACTGGAGTTATGATCTATTCATAAGAGCTTCTCAGGTATTTCTCCTGGTGCTGACAGATGAGTGGGCTGCTGCCTTTGTGGAGAAGTAACCGCATATTGAGCCTCAAGTTAGAGATACTCAAGTGTCGTCATGGATTACCAACTTACTGCTTTTAGATGCATCTTGTGAAACAAGACGTTAGGAAAATATTTGTGCTTTGAGTGGTCAAGAGTACATTTACAAAGATAAGAGAAAAGAATAATGTTTTCACAGTTCTTAAATTGTCCAAGATAAGGAAACAACAGTTTTAACCTTCAGAAAAATGGAACGAAAATCATACGGGTAGTCAGATTTAACTCATAAAGACCCAAACATCTACCGTCGACCAAAACCATCTACTGATCTAAACTGTTTAACACCTGCTCATCCACTAATCTTATCAATACATGTAAATAATTGGTGGAAAATGCAGTTTATTATCTTTTCATGGTCATCAGATATGACCCATTTGGACATTGATTCACCAGTAAAACCCATGGAGTTTGATCAGTGACAGTGGATGGACACACTCAGTTAATGTTGATTTTGTTGAAAAAGTCACTTTTACTTCAGTTTTCTCTGTTTTTATATATAATGTATAATTACGCTGCTCTACACTTTGTTAGAAAATATCAGCTTCAGACATTAAATGTGCTAAATCTTACATAGTTTAATAAGATGAATCAGAAAACAAATGAC
>JAQQZY010000014.1:8691847-8704200 GCA_030068375.1 Ostorhinchus rueppellii | reverse complement strand
TAGAGTACTCGATTAATCGTAGAAATAATCGACAGAATACCCGATTCCAAAAATACTCGATAGTTGCAGCTCTAATCGTGGCCTTGTTCCAGTTGTTGTAACAATAGCTCCGCAGCTAAGAGCCTGGGTGATGTAACATCGATGGTAGCTCACATAGCCTTAGCCACTCCCACCAAAATCAGCTCGTTTTATGTTAGGCTAACACTAGACCTTCCTAGTGGACCCTGTAATTCTACAACAAAGTGGAATTTCGTGAAAAACTCTGATAAAATATTGGGGTGCCCAGGTGAGGATTAAAAAGGACTCAAAAAATGTCATGGGGCTCTGTAAATACAGAGAAACATCCATTTGGGGATTAGCTCAGAAGTAGCACTGGGTCTTCATGGGTTTATGTTGAAATCATACATATCATTACTTGATGTTTGTTAATTACATTCAGAGTTTAACCTGTTAAGTTTCTCAAATGTGGCCTAGTCTGGGCTTCACATTGAAGTCTGGTGCATGAAATTGGATTTTGTTATATTCTATCTTACCTTTTTTAGAAGAAAGTCTGAAATGTTAGCAGTGAAATGTCCCAAAGAATTATTGGGTATGTTTCAATGCTACAACAGTTGCCTCCCTCAGCTTCAACAGTGTTAACTTTCATCCTCTCACAGCTTCTGACATCAGGCCAAGTTTGACTTCATAAGTTTTAGTGCTATATAACTCACTATACTGACATCACTTTCTGCTGTTAAAGGGCTCATATTTATCTAAACCCACTTTTATTAGCCTTTGGTTAATTTATTTGTGTATTTAGACCCTAATAGTTCATAAAGTTTGAATTTGAACCCTCCAGGTGCTGTAATGATATCTTTGCAGCAAAAATCAAGTGGATTTCTACAACCTGTTTTAATTCCTGCTTAATTTGTTACATTTTATAACTAGTTACATCACGACCGTTGTACATATAAGGTCAAGACTTCCAATGAACGTTTCTTCGAGTTCAACATAATTGTTCATCAGCAGCAGCAGTTGTAGTAAAAACTGAAAATGTCGCCAAACTTTGAGCCGATTAGCTAAAATATTCAGTTGTTGGTTGAACAGAACAGAGCAGCACAGCCAACAACCTGGAGGGGGCGGGGCATGAAGTGGCTCATTAGCATTTAAAGGGCCAGCGCTCAAAACCACCTTTCTGGTGTCATTACTCAGAAATAGTGTTGAAAATGGACCTGTGGAGTTGAATTAATGAAGAATTCAGACCCAAGCAGAGCATTTACAGTTTATGTAGAGCACAGGGAAATGTTAGAAAATGCGTAATTCCATTGAAAACAGCAAAATATCACTCCTCTAAATGGACTCTATATATTTAGTGTATTTCAGATGAAAACAGGGTGGTAAAAATAAAACTGCATGGCTTCAGTGATCATTAATTTGGTATGAATGCAACAAAAGATGTAGTGTTTAATTCACAAGTTTCACAGTACTCACAAAGGGTGGAATTCATTGCAAAATATGCAGCCAAGAAACTAGCATCGCAGTGTGGCCATGTAATATTAACACATTCAGTGCAAAACTGGCTCCTTTATGTGGACGAGCTTTACAAGAACTGTTACATTCACTGAAGTCACATGCAGTTTGGCTGGTGCGATTGTCATTTGCAGAAAGTTGGTGTCAACTACTGTACTCACAAACAGCAGACAATCTGCCCCTGTCTCTCCCTTTTTCTTCAAATCATTGAGGTTGTGAGGCTTGGTTGGTCTGGAACTTATTTAGGACTTTCACCTACTTCTGCTTTGAAAATATTGATGGAGATTAGGTAGCTTTATTGCAGATACTTCACTCATTAAACTGGAAGGAGACTGCAGAAGACACATTAATGATGTTCACATTGTGACTGATCTGATGTTGACGTTACTACTGCTGTGCTCTGTGTTAATGTCCACAGGTTTGGAGTTTGGAGATGCACCTCTGCGTTCATCTACCATGCGACACTGCAGCCAAATGTGAGCACCGAACTGAACATCCGCACTATTGTGAACAACAGTATTTTTAGATCCAGACATTAGTCATTATTAGGTGTGCTCTATTTTGATTCAGGTTTTAATTGATTGTGTTCAGAAAAAAACCCAAAATACATGAAAGATCATTTGTTTTTGTGGAGTTTTCTCTCTAATTTGATCTTTTTATTGCCTCCCTGTATGGTCTATATGCTGAAATATGGGAGATAAAAGCACAAAACTTCAAAAGCTCCAATGCCAAATAACTGTGAATTGCACTTGGGTGGAAAACCTCATACATGTGTTTTTTCAGCAGCATGTGATTAGTACAAAAGGTTTTTGAATAGGACCCTAAACTACAGCAAATTGTGGGCGCAAATGTGTCACATATCACTTATCTACAGTGGCCCTGAAGGGTAAACCACAACATGTCATGAAGCCCACAAGGAAAGAAAAGAACACACAAGAACAAAATGCACTCAAGAAAAAGAAAAACATGGACGCAAGAAAAAAGTCCTACTAGAAAACCTGCTGTAACCAGGATCTGGATGCTGACTGGACTGAAGCACTGTCCCATAACCTGCCCCAGTCAGAAAGACTATCCAATCAGCATCCACATCCTGGTCACAGCAAGTACCTACCTTTTCTGGTAGGACTTTTTTCTTGTTTACATGCATTTATTTTTCTTTATATGCTTTGGTTTTTCATGTGTTTTCTTTTTCTTGTTTTCTTTGTTTTCTTTTTCTTGTTGCCGTGCTTTTGTTTTTCTTGAATGTTTTTCTTTTTTAAGGGCTTTTATTTGTTTGCATGGTTTTTCTTTTTCTTTTTTTTTTGCTTTGTAATTTGCCATGGTTTACCCTACAGAGCCACTCTTTCATTATTTTTTTTTAACACTCTCCTTCGTTTTTGGGTGGAAGAAGGATACTAAAAACTATTACATTCATTGTCTGCAGCTAGAACTTGATAATGAACCACTTGAAGGTGCACATTCACCCTCTTTGATTTGTAGAAATGGAAGGCTTCTTGAATATAAAATGAAGATGAGGGGTGATTAACAAAAATGGTTGAAGCTCTCTGGGGGCTTACATAACCATCAAATATCAACACTTAAGCTTGAGTTGCAGTTGCATGGGGTTGTCAAGGAGTGGCTCTGCACGTAAGTGGAGCAGAGAGGGCCACACATTATTGTATGACACTTAGAAGAATCTGGAGGACACAAAGATGTTACAACCTTTCAAAGCTGTGTTTTTGCTCAATGGAATTACTCAAGTTATACACATCAGTAAATAGTTTTTAAGCCGACTTTGTCTTCAGTTTGTATAATCCAAAATTGCACTGCAAAGAAATGATGTTTAATGACTATTTATTTCAAAATGTATGAGGAGCAATAAGGAGAATATAAATAATTACACATTCTGCCAAAGGAAAAAGACCCACATTCTGATATTTCATCAGATTATCTTTAGGTGTGATTAGAGCATGCCTTCAACATTAACTTATTCAATATCACAACATTCATTTCCATCATTTTTTTTTTTTTTACATATAAAATTGCTGAACTTTTAGCTAGTTAGCTAGCCATAACTAGCACCACTACTTGGTGCTAGCTAGCTAATGATAATGATCATACAGAACTGTGGTTAAGCTATCAGCATTAGTAGGCATGCGACAGGATAAAGAAAATGGATACACACAAAAATGTACTATAACTTTTCCTGTTAACTGAGCACTTCCACACTATTATTTCACTGGAAAATAAACTTGCCTTCCTGCGATGAACACAGTTAGCATACCGTTAGCTGCTTAGCGCTACTTCTCCTGTCTCTTCTCTGTTTTGGTTGCTTGATTGGAACAATCACAACAGTTTCTGCTCTCACTTCCGATGTTAGGACGTTCCCTTTCCGTAAGAGCTGCTTTTTGTTCATTTGTTTTGGGAGTTGTATTTGTGTTTTGCCACTTGTAAATTTGTTTTTGGATTTGTTATGTGTTTTTTGAAATGTAAATGTGTTCTGCACTCCTCTGCCACTGTAATAATCACTTCTCTCTTCTTACCCTGATGTGTCTCTCATTCTAGATCAGGGTCAGACTGGACTCATCAGACCACATAACCTTCTTCTATTGAAACAGTCAAATCTTTAGGCTCTTTACAACTTCATGGTTGATTAAGAAATGACAAACTGCTCCGTTAAAGGGATAAAAAAAAATTATTTCAAGACATTGACATTCATTTGACCTTTAAAGGTCACTCAAGGTCAAAGGTCATGGCATCAAATGAAAGTCCATCTGTGACTGCCTATCTATTGCCAGTAGTAATTATATCAATATCTTCAACTGCTTTCAAGTTATAGCACTTTGAAATGTGTTCCATTATAAACCAATGAGGAAAATTTCAAAAATGAACATTTCCCAATTTGTCGACCAAACTTGGCAGACCTTACTCCAGAGATGTTCCACAACAAATATCGAGTCATTCTGACAGATGTTTTCGGAGAAGATTCATGAAAAATTGTTTACAGATAGACCACAGACAGACGACAACTGATACCAGTAGTCCATCGCACCTTTCAGGCAATTTGACTAAAAACAGTTGAGATATATTAACCCATAAAGACCCAAACATCCATCACCGACCAAAAGCATCTACTGATCTAAACTGTTGATCCACTAATCCTATCAATACATGTAAATAATTGGTGTAAAATGCAGTTTGATCTTTTCATGGTCATCAGATATGACCCATTTGAACATTCAGAGGCTCCGTGGTTACCGTGGAAACACTGTCATCTTCTACAACATTGATTCACCGGTAAAAGACATGGAGTCGGATCAGTGACATGGATGGAGATGCTTGGTTTATGTTCAGTTAATGATAGATTTGACTGAACAATTCACGTTTTCTCTGCTTTTGTTATAATGACCCTCAGCTTTAACATGAGCTTTTATGAATATTCTTCACAATCAGTAAATTAAATACAGGAAAATACCAGATTTATACTGATAAAATACAAAATACAGAGGCTAATATTATAAATAAATGGAAGATTAATCACTTCAGAAAGGTTAGATATAGAGAAAATCCATTTGGGAATGGGCATAGAAGTAGCCCTGGGTCTTTATGGGTTAAACACTGCAGTATATACCTAGTGTACAGCTCTTACCTATTTATTTTTGATAAATCCAAGCAGTGCCCTGCTTTATATACAATTTAGGCTAATGCTCTGACTTGATTTAGATTCAGTCTCACAGTGTACAAGTCCACCGCTTTAACCATGAACAATAGGAATGCCAGAGGTGGATTTTAGATGAGCTGCAGTTGTGTAAAGCACTTAAACATGCTGCCTTGGTTCATTTCAGTCTGTGTTGTTCTAATTTTCATACTAAATATAGGCCCAGATCGTAACCCTCGGCTATGGCCCCATAACCATTTCATCCAAAGCAATGTGTGTGATACTTGCAAAGAGCTTCCATGCTGCTGTAGCATGCTCTTGGATACTGTATTGGTTCTGTGTTGGCAGAAATAAAGCTGCAGAGTCCTTCTAGGAACACATGGAAGCAGCATGAGCTGTTGATCCTTCACAGAGAAACTGGAGGTACAGTCATTATCGTTTCCCCATGTGTTCTGTGCTCCTATTGGTCAATAGCGTAACAATGTCTGAACCTGTTATGGCAAATCTAAACATGCAATACAATTCCCATTCACTGTGTCACACTGCACATAACACACTGACTGAATGCCAAGCCGGATACTAGGAAGATGTTGTCATTTTTGGATATGAAGTGGCGCCTTATGCCAGCCAGACTGGTCGGATTTTTGGGTTGATTTCAGGGTCATGTTATGTACTCTGACCATCACTCCAGTCACCTACAGGTACATTTG
The DNA here is from genome assembly GCA_030068375.1 of Ostorhinchus rueppellii. Taxonomy (NCBI): domain Eukaryota; kingdom Metazoa; phylum Chordata; class Actinopteri; order Kurtiformes; family Apogonidae; genus Ostorhinchus; species Ostorhinchus rueppellii. The sequence goes on along the minus strand of JAQQZY010000014.1, from coordinate 8,698,344 downwards.
CAATGCTGATAAAAGGTCTGAAATCAGACACAATCTCTGATTGTCAGGAAGAGCAAATCAGGCACATAATCTGCTAATTATGTGCTAGTATGATGTGACTAGAGTTTAATCATTAGCATTATTATGGTTGTAGTTATGGTTTGGGTTAAAGAAAGACTCCAGGGTTTAATTGAATAAAACAAATGGAAATTGGCATAATTAAAACAAAATAATGCTGATATACTACATAAGGGGAAAAATGTTGAGATTGTATGTGTCTCTGTATTTTGCAGAAATGTATATTAGCAGTATTTTTCTGTTTATTTACCTTGTCGTGCTGTATTATGTAAAAATGTAATAATTTTTCACCTCATTATGTAATAGCACTGCATTTTATAGTAAAATTCTTGAACACAATTTGCACTCGGAGAGCGCAAATGTCCACCAAGGTAGTGTTAGTACTTTTTTTTTTTTTGAGGCAGTGTTTGTACTTTCCTGCACTAGATGGCACTGAATGACCTCATATGCAACTCTGTGCCACCATGCCCTATCTCGCAATGATAAAGAATCCTTTAAAAAATTCCTGGATCCAGACTGTGATCCGGTTCACCTCCAAAATTTAATCCTCTCTTCCTTGACCCAGAGCGGACATATCCTGAAAATTTCATCAAACACCGTCCATAACTTTTTGAGTTATGTTGCAAACAAACAAACCATCCCTGGCAAAAACGTAATCTCCTGGCAGAGGTAATAACTTATTACATATTGCAGCAGTTATTAAAAAATGCAGGTGTAGCACTTGTTCTTAAAGGAAATGGTGCATTATGTTAGAAACTATCAAAATGTATGCCTTGATTGGAAAAACCATCATACCAGCAAAATGACAGTAAGCATTCCACCTTAATTAGAATTCATGTTTAAAAAATTAGTAGAATGTTTCATTTGTCAAACCTAAATCAAATGCAACTGTTCTGATTATAATGGAGAATGTGTTTGTAAATTAAAGACAAGGGCTGAACCCCAATTCAGCCCTTGGCCCCTCCCCATTATCCCGATCCCTCTGTTTTGCACATAAATTTGAAGGGTCGTGTTGTCCCAATTCTTGATTAGATGGGGAGGAAGGGCGAAGGCGGACGGCTGGAGAGTCGTCGAAATGGAGATTTTTCAGGACCATACTATGAACGGAGGAGTATGAGAAATTTCCCATAATTCTGTTTGAATCATTGGCAAGACAGAGTTAAACGTACAGCAGTGACGAAAGAAACACAAATGTAAGTATTTTCTTCATTAACAACTTCGTTTCATCAACTTTTTAATGCCGTTTCAATGTGTTATAGATCGCATTTTTTGGTTTATAGTTGATAGCTGTAAAAAGCGGACCAGAGCCTATGGAACAGAGACGGTTCCAGCTGCTGACAGCATGGGGAATATTTACAGAAACAAAAATCATTTATAGCGATATCAATGACCGCTGATGATGTAACAGGTCACGAAGTGTCGTCCCATTTCATTGGGGAATGTTTCAAGCCCTACCCCTTGCAGCTCCATTTCAAGGGGTAGTGAAGAGTGCAATGGTGAAGGGGTAGGGCTAAGGGGTGAATTGGGATTGGGCCAAAAGCTGCACTAAGTATTACTGAGTAGAAACTTACTGATGCAGTGAAATTTGGAAGACACAGTACGTACAAAGTTATTTCAAATTACGTTCAAGAATTTCATTACAAAATGTTGTAATGAGGTGAAAAATGATTACATTATTACAAAATGTGGTGCTACAAACCTGAACAGTCTCTACCATTTAATCTAATGTCCTTTTTGAAAAACTGTTTCATTAAGTTGAAGCAGAACTGTAGCTCGGTTGCAATAATAATGCCATAAAGGTTATGAAAAGCATCATCCTGTGTTGAGTCCAGTGTTTTGTTCCCCCTCCGTCCACCTTGAACTCCTGTCCAACCCTCACACTGTTCCCAGACTAACACCATCACTTAGTTCTGAGCAATAATAAACTATCAGAAGAAACAAACCATGAGCTCATTTTTTTGGCCAAGTAAATCATTCTTTACTTCTGAAACCAAATCATAAAAGTATTGCGGAAAGGAAATGACACAGCGGTTATCAGTGTTCTAGTCACTTTCCTGCTGTGAAAGTCTTTAATAGTCTACTGTCTACTGTGGCAGACATGATTCAGTCTCATCCGTTGACTAAAAAAGAAAAGTTAACTAAATTTATGATGTCATACTGACACAGAGCCTGGAGCGACTCCTGCCTTTTCTTTGAACTTCCCAACACAACTCAATTGTTACAGAGCACGGCTGCGGTTCTAATACAGTTAAGGACTCATGCATCTGTGAGCTTTTTGACACAAATGTCAGTCGAAAAGCCTTGTTTGATGTACTGAAGTGAGTTGTAAAACCAAAATCAGTGTTAAACGGCCTATGATCACCCCAAACCCATGCTGCATCCTGTCGTCGTCCTGCCTACAGCGAGAACGATGCAGAGACCGAGTTGTTTTCCTCTTTAAGATAAACTCCGCTTGATGTCTGAATCATGTGATTTATGGGATGGTTCAATGCAATGTAATGCCAAGTAGGAGAACCATGAGTTTTGGTGTGACAGCTTGAATGTAGTGCCCGTTCCCTGCAGCTCAGATGAGACAAAATATGTTTGAAAATGACCCTTTTTTCCATGATGATGACGAGACTGCACCGATGTTCTAAAACCACTAATGGCGCTTTTCCACTGCGAACCCTACTCTGCACGCTTCGGCTTGACACGACTCTACCACTTGTCGGACTGGCACGGTTGTGTTTCCACTGCCAGCCGTTACTAGTGGGGACTAGTTGAAGTGGGTGGAGTTGGCGGAGTTGACACAGCCGTGCCATTGTTTTCAGGACTAATAAAGTGTTACGCCGTGGTCAGTAAAGTAAACTACAACGATGGAGGCACTGGAGGCGGTACTGCTGCTGTTGTTTGCGCTGTGGTTTATTTTTACTGAAAACGCCAAGACAGACGCAGGTCTGAGTGACGGGTGATTATTTCAGATCCCTGAGCTTCGTTGCGGGTGTGACAATATTTCCTCTGACGAATCAGTGGACAGCACTGTTCACGTCACGTTTTAGTGCCGGCTCGGCACGGCTAGACCCACCTCTGAAACAGGTACAAAAAATCGTAATGGGTCCCAGGTCCAACCCCCAGTGGAAAAGGGCCATATTGGGGTGGAGTCGAACCGTGCTGAGTAGAGCCGTTACAAAAATGTGCAGTGGAAAAGGGCCATAAGACTGTGTTCATGTGCCTTATCGTTGGCGAATAAAAAGGAGACAAAAATGTTTTGCATCAAATAAAAACTAAACAAAAACTCATGACTCACTCACTCACTCACTCACTCACTCACTCACTCAGTTCAGTTCAAGATGTTTGTTTTTCCAGGTCACTATGACATTTAATCAGGGTTTTTCGCTGTATCGAACTAAAACTGAACTAAAAAACGAAAGAAAACAAAAAAAAAACTAAAATGTTTTGACTAAAATGTTAAGACTTTGAGGGTGTTTTCAGTTAGCATACTTGAGTAAGTTGGATCCAAAGTTTGCTTAATTTTATCCATAACCACTCCGAGCTCCAGCACCGTGCCTGAGTCCAGTTCAGAAGGTGGTCCTGGGTTGGGACTGCCCTGACTCCAGCATGGTGCGTTGCCGTGTGAATGCGATCTGTGCCCGAGTCCGGAAGTGACTTAATCACCATTCCAACACCGGAAGTGATCCTTTTATTTCTTATGTAGAAGAACTGACAATGTAGCTTGACTCTGGATAATGTGTGGTGTGTAAAAAGGGATTGGATAATTATATAGTGAAACCTTCATTTTATTTTTTATTTTATTAGTATTTTATGTATTTATTTATGTATTTGTTTATTATTATTTATTCATTTATTTTAATAATTTGTTTCTTTTGTGGTGTCTTAAATCTCTGTTATGTCTCAGTGTTTGTCTTGCTGGTTTGTTCGAAAAACTTAAAAAAATAATACACGGATTTAAAAAAACAAAACAAAAAAACAAGTAAACAAAAAAAAGAAGTGAGTTACACATCCCTCGCTATATCGTGGTATTCACAGTCTTGCTGTTTCGCAGATTTTTTTAAGTGCAATTTTGCTTCTTTTTTTTTATACAGTGTATGAACACACATTGTGTCTGCGTCCTGATTGGCTAAGGGACTGTAGACCATTGTCAGTCAATCTCCTCCATGCAGTGTTTCCTGTTCAGTACAGAATGCGATCAGCCAAATGTCCATAAATGTTCTATCCTATCAGTGTGACTCTGAAGTGCTGTATGTTTGCAAGTTTTCTCCTCAACAAAACCTAGAATAACGTTCTGCACCGACAAAGACAGCTGCGGTCGACCCTGAAAGGCAGAGAAAGATGCTAACCACTTGTGGGCATGCTGAAGGAAGGTAGAAGTTCGGCGGCTGTAGGCGCCATTATGGAATAAATGAATCTATGGTTTGTTACATAAAGAAGGAGGAAAATAACAGAAGGACGACAATAAGTTTGAACAAGGATGTAAAAAGGGTTTTAACTGTTTGCAACTGAAAAAGTCACTACAGCAGAGCAGCACCAGGACGCAGAGGAACTGTGGAATATGCATGAGTCACTTAATAATTTCTTCTGTGTCCAACCTCATAGATTGATCATTAAAATTGAACTTTGAGAGTCTTTAAACAAGAGAGAAATGTAAGAAAATGTCAATGCCTGTCTAAGAAAAGTGTATAAAGTGTGTGGTGAGGGCTTATACCGCCTTAAAACATATAAAATAACTAAAAAAAATAAAGATGACTACTTCTCGGATTTCACTAATTGCAGGTTATTTTTAGAACGTAACCCCCGCGATAAATGAGGGACCACTATAATTACCACGAGACCATAGATGGCGCTCCTGTTGTCTTTTTAAAAAAAGTCTTGGATCGGCGTGGCATGAGCTCACCTTATCGTATTAACCACTCTGTGATATATCAGGGACAACAAAGGTCGCTCTGCTTCTCTTTCCTTCTAACAGGCTAACAGATACACTGTAAAAAGTAAGACTTGAATCAAAATTTTCTTCAATAGGTCACGCATAAAAAAACTAAATAGTTGAGGGAACCAAATGTAATTATCCTGAATGTAATTGAATTTGGATCACTTTTTTTTTTCTAATTATGATTTAACTTTTTCTTTTTACAGTGTAGGTAAGGGTTCGTCTTCTTCTGACATGGGTGAATAATGACAGAATTCCCTCCACACTGCCACCTACTGTTTTCGGCTCTGTGACACCTATTCATACTCGGGCACGGGCCACGACGTGAACCTGTGGGAAAGGTACAGACTCGAGTACACTGTGTGAAAACATGACGAACAAAAAAAAATGACTTGAATGATTAAATATGACCACGGCTAATAAGGAAGGTTGACACAAGGCTAAGACTAAATTGAAAAATGGCAACAAAATGAACACTGTCCCAGCCTTTCCTTTTGTAGATCCAGCTGTAAGGTACTTTTCCCTCCATTTTCCTGCCCTTCAGGCTTCCTTTCACCCTGTCCTTTCACTGCCCACTGTGTAAAACGTATTCATGGAGACACGTGTCACAAAATGACAACTGTCTTTCATTAATTCTTTTTCATCTACTTCCCAAATGTTCGCTGGCTGTTTTCCAACAGGGAGAAATTGGGTGACAGAGTCATTTCACTAAGTGAGAGTAATTTCAGCTGACTTAAAATATTATATGCGATGTTCATTTTGTGTCACATCCTGCCTGTCTTGTTTTATTGAAATACAGAGATGGATTGGACCAAACAGTCTAATAGTATCTTCACTCGCCTGCAAAAATAATTTGTGTGTAGGGAAAAGCAATTCACTTTCATAACAAGTTAGTAATAGTACAGTAAATGGAGACTTATTTTTAAATACAAGTACACACCATGAATGTGTGAGTGATTCATTTGCCGTAGCTCTATTTCTGTCTTTAATGCACAGGTTATAGAGACACTTGAAGCTGTCTGATATGGATATTAATTACCCCACTAAAACAGCTCTGCAGCCTCTTTAAGCTTATGAAAATAACCAAATGTCCTTCAAGAAGTTGGACTGCACAGCGGTAGTGTCTGGCAAGAATGAAAAGTATGAATTACGCCTGAGACCTGGAGTATGCTGCAGATGTTTTAAGAATTTTATGACTTGTTTCATGTTCAGATCATGTCCAGAGGTCTGTATTTAACCCATAAAGCCCTGCTGCTCCTTCTGGGGCAGTTCCCAAAAGATTTATTTTTTTTCCCCCCTCTGTTTAACCTTTCTTAAGTAATTTAGTACCATTTATTGTAATGTTATTCTCTTTATTTGACCTTTTTTGTGTGTGAAAATCATATATTTTCTTATATTTAATTTTACTGATCATGTACAGTTCTCTCCGGGTACTCCGGTTTCCTCCCACAATCCAAACACATGCACTGATAGGTTAATTGGCTAATCTAAATTGCCCATAGGTGTGAATGTGAGA
>JAQQZY010000014.1:8674327-8685124 GCA_030068375.1 Ostorhinchus rueppellii | reverse complement strand
ACCCACGTAGACACGGGGAGAACATGCAAACTCCACACAGAAAGGTCCCAAGGATCGCCCGGGAATCGAACCCGGGTTGTTGTGAGGCACGAGTGCTAACCACTGCACCACCGTGTCGCCCATATGACATGACATGACTCCCAACTCCATATGGGAGTTAAGATTAGAATATTGTATTTTGTTTTCCCCATTTTGTTTTGAGAATAGAGTATTTAGTTTTGCCTTTTAAAGAAGAACTTTTGTTTGTTGTTTCAGCCCTACCCTCTCCTACCCTCCTTTAGTGTTTTAAGAATAAATATTGTGAAATTCAGTTTTGTTTTCGGTCTGGAGTTTGGAACTTGGGAGTTGGTGGTGAACAAATTGAGCATATTATGTACGTCCTAGCAAACCCCTAGGCTGGGACGTAACACAAGGTCTACCTCATGAGCCATACGGTTTTAATCATGATTTTTGACAAAAACGCTGGGAATTTTGGATGGGGGTGTTTTATTTTGCATTATAACTTTATGAGTGGTACCACATGAAAGCTGATAAAGTTTCCTTTCAGGTGTTACCTAATATATTAGCAATCTACACAATTATAGTTGTCTTTTTGGATTTGACGGGCTCCCATAGTTTTTGCAGTTTTTGTACATAGTTTAATGGATCAGTGTAACTGTTGTAACGCCATCGCTTTAGCTGATGCAGCACTAACGTTTTTTTGTCAACAATAAATTGCTCTTGCATATCCAAACATCCTACCTGTTCCGTCTACTGAACAGTAGACCTGTTGTTACAGTAACATGTTGCACACACATCAGAGCTCTCCTCAGGTGTTTAGCTGCACAATTTCATTGTTGCAAAGTCATGAGTATATTGTAAAACTCATGTTGCATCGAACGGTCTTGACACTCTTGCATTTGTGCAAACAGTTGTAAGTTAAACTTTATTTATATATAGCACTTTTTTAAACAACATGTTACAAAGTGCTTCACACAAGTAGAGATAGATAAAAACATATAGTTCAGCAAGAATAATAAAACACAATAAATATGTAAACACATTTCCATACACAAGTTGGAACTGTATAGACCATATTGCTATGAAGATAATGAGAACAGCAGCAAAGTCTCCACTGTTTACACAGGCCTACTTTGACTTTTGGGCTTCCTGCTTTGTCCCGCCCACACATTTACCGTCCAATAGTTGAATGACCTTAGCACATGTGTTTGTGCTTAGAAAATCTGGTCCTGTTGCAATTAATCACAAAGTGAAAGTAAACCACACTAAAAAAACAAACAAATAAAGATTAGTCCGGACCAAAGCAAGTGAGCGAACGGACCTTCCAGGTGTGAATAGTCTTTCAAGAGTCAAAACATAAAAACAAGTCCATTTTCAGACCATGCATCCTTGTCCATATTTCACCTTAAATAAAACGCACAAATTATTCTCTTCCACATGTTTTTTTATATTATTTAAATTTATTTGTAATGATGTATAACTAGATTTTTTGTTAACATGACCATTAAAAAAAAAAAAAAAAAAAAATCTGTTGGTCTCGAGGACTCGGTCTGAAATTAATTGAATCTGAAATTTTTCTGAGACCGAGTCAAAACCAAGTCCTTGCAGGTTCAAGTCCGAGACGAGACAGAAAGCAGAAAATGGTCTCAAGTAGAACAGCACTAGAAGGAAGGTTCTCAGAATGTACAGCAATAAGAGATTGGCCGGTTCCATGTGAGGAGATGTTTTTAAAAACAAATAGCTGTTTTTTTTTTTAACTGTGAACTGGAACACAGTGAACAAGTATTAGATTTTTGGTCCAGTAATTTTTAGTTTTGGGCTCTTTTTTTCTCAATCAGTCCAAAAAGTAGTTCCCAGGTTAAACACAGTAAAAATAAATAATCGAGGAAAATCAACATAACACTGCAAACAACAGTTAAAAAATCAATAAATAAAACACACACACAAACACAAGGAAAATGTTGTTTTAAAAAAACAAACAAAAAACAAAACGAACAGTGTATTTTTATATAGCGAGTCAGTCTTACTGCTCCGGATTTTGCCCCCCATTGCATAGGTGGGGGTCCTCTAATGAGCATGCTCAGATGTCTATGCAAAGGACAAGGTCTGTTCTATTCAGCACGTTTTGAAGTTTTTCTTATTGAGTGAACGGTTGAATGTTTACAAATATTTTAAAAACTTTATACATTCTGAACGCTCCCCACAGACACGTCATGGGTTAAACAGAAACGCATCTTCTCCTTTGGTATTTCCACATGTTTTGCAACCAGATTCCACTGATAAGATCATTAGACACAAGGGACGAATTTATTCCATTTGTTCCCGGCAAGAGATATCATTTTGAAATAAAACTTTAATTTTCTGTAAAACTTCACTCAAAGCAATTTCCTAAAAGTAATAAACCGGAGAAGGCGAGAAACAGCACACGTAAAGAGATAAAGTCAGAATGTACGAATGCGATCTGCATCAACTGAAAATTACCCTCAGCGGCACAACGCAAGTTTTCTTTGTCGAGTTCCTAAAAGGTAATTGAGGTGAGATAAACCGTTACTGTTGAAAGAGGCGCCATTAGCGGCTTTCAATCATATCATGTTGCAATTGTCAACGACGCAGAGAATAATAGTTTTTATGTCTACACAAAATTGCTCCCTCTCCAATAAACTTTAAAACCTCCTCTCTTACCTCACACATATCGGAACGTGGTGAATTTCTAAAAGTGCCGTGCCAGCTGCCTTTCTTCAGGTAATTAATGCTTCCAATTTTGCTGATGAGCTCCCTCGGTCACATGCAGGAGGCCATTGTGCTCTCTGTGCACAAAAACAAAAACATCGCCATTAGTTTTCTCCCATTTCTGCTCTGTGCTTTATTTTGTTTCCTCTATCCTGCCTGCATGGGCTGCAGAGAAATGACTTTTTCAACCTGTTTTTCCCTTCAGATGCACTGTTATAAATGTAAGTGTGTAGATGCAGTGTATATTTATTTATATATGTTTGTATCTGCGTCTGTATTTATCAAATGAACACCAGCGGAGCTCTGTAAAGCTTTTGTTCAGATCAGAAACGGAACCAAATCAGATCAGCATCTGAGAACTGGCTTAAACCTGCCAGAACAAAGAAGGAAAACCCTTGGACGTAAAATATTAAGACACACACACACACAAAAAAAAAAAGATAAATGGCTCAAAAGACACTTTGGTGTTTGTTTGATGAGGCTGTAGCATCTCTGTTGGAGCCTGTTTTGGAGAAAATATATCCATATCTTAACTCTGGGTCTGTTATAACCCACAGTTTTATCTTACACTATAAAAAGTAAAACACTGATTCATCTTAAAAAATTTTCTTCAACAGGTCACACATACAAAAAGTAGTTGCGTGGACCAAATTTAATTATATTTAATGTTATTTAATTTGGTTCACTCAACTTTTTATGTGTGAACTATTGAAGAAAATTTTTTAAGTTTATTCAAGTTTGATTTTTTTACAGTGTATGAACAATTTGTGCTTCACTGTAAAAAAAAAAAAAAATCCTGTTGCTTTTATTGGAAAAAAAACTGTCAGCTGTGGTTACCAGACCAACACTGTAAAAAACGCATCAAACTGTAAACATATTTACAGACTAACATGTAGATTTAACATGGGATTTAAGTGATATTAACATGTTTAAAATGTTTTTAAAAATGTAAGTACATGAGAATAGGTTCTTATTTCAACTTTGTCTTTTTTTATTCTTTATTTCATTCATTGTAAACATAAAAAAAACAATTTAACAGAAATACAAATGCTCTCGGTACTAGAATGAAAGGGAGCAGAAAGAAGATGGGTCTTATTTTATCTCCCAGAAATCAATTTACAAAGAACGACTTAAAAAGCAACAACATAAATGACAACAACAAAAAACACATACATAATACATAACAGTCTTGTAACTGAAACGGCACCACATTGTTTTTTTGGTTGCTTTATTTTTAATTTATGGTTTTATTTTCTCAAAACATTGCAAGTACATAATTTCTATCTATAAATCTGGTTTTGTTAATATACTCTTCCTCTAAAAACTACAGCTACTGTATATTCGATTTAATCGTTAACACAAAAACCTGCTCAAATACACAACTTGGCATTGTATTTTCACTCAGTTTTTTATGTAGCAACTTTATGTACAACTTTTTGGTGTTAACCCTTTCATGGACAGTGGTCACTAAAGTGGACCGCTATTCTCCAGCTGTTCTCTTGTATATTCATGAATTTTGTTGTTTTTTAGTTCCATATCAGCCAACACAGTGGACATTTATGCACCATCCCATAATACACTGACATTCATACCATTAGTGTAACTTTGCTGTTCTTGATAAACCTGATTTGAAGTAACATGTTTGAGTGTAGATCAACAGCTAATTATTAATTTACAGGGTTTTTTTTTAATGTTTTTTTTTTTTTTGGCATATTATCTACATGAAGTGAGTCATAACTATTATTAGAGAATGTGAAAATGTGAGAAAACATCAGATTAGCACCATTGAAAGGGTTTTTATTTCATCGTTTTCACACAGTTTTCACAGCTTTCTCTTCCGGCTCTCCTCGAGGGCGGATGCTCTGACATCTCTCTCCCTTATCTGGTCCACTGCTTTGCTGTCTTGTCTCGTTCGCCCTGAATTTAAGCTTCTCTTCACACTCTAGACCACAGGTGTCAAACATGCGGCCCGGGGGCCAAAACCAGCTCGCCAAAGGGTCCAGTCCGGCCCATGGGATGATTTTGTAAAATGTAAAAATGACACTGAAGATGGTGTCAAAATCATTTTACTTCAGGTTCCACACACAGACCAATATGATCTCAAGTGCATCAGACCAGTAAAATATTGCCATAATAACTAATAAATCATCAAAACTGCGAATTTTCTCTTTATTTTGGTATATAAAAGGAAAATTACATGAAAATATTGACATTTACTAGTGATCCTTTTACAATAAAAATGAACAACCTGAAATATCTTGAGAGAAATAAATGTAATTTTAACAAAATTCTGCCTGTTACTAAATATTTTGTGTATTTGTTATTGTAATGCACACGTGTACATGATAAACGGAGGCAGAATATGATTAAAATTACACTTAATTTTCTTAATACATTTCAGGTTTTCATGTTATTTAAGGAAACTCTGCAGCTATAAACATTTCATCATATAATTTCATTTTTGTCACTGTTATTTTACTGGTCCGGCCCACTTGAGATCATATCGGGCTCTATATGGCCCCTGAACTAAAATAAGTTCGACACCCCTGCTCTAGACAAACGGGCAAAATGGATTTGGTCAGCTGGTCCCTGAATGCAAGGACAGCTTCTCAGCTCTCCAGGATGGAATGTAAACCGAAGCTTTGTCGTAATCTCTTTCTCATACGTCCAGCTGGCATAGGGAGGACTGTATGAAGGTGTCGGCACATACGCACACGCTGCACACACAGACTGTACAATGACTGATAAACCACACGAAAACACCTCTTCGAACCTCGAGGGCTCCTTCCCTTTACGTCACAGACTCTGGTGTTGGGAGGTGGACTTTGTAGCCCTGCGCTGGGATGGCTGCAGCCTCACCCCTCTCTCCTGGGATCCGGGGGTCGCTTCCTTGACCCACCCCACATGTGCTTGGTCCTGTGTGTAACTGCTTGTGTCTTTGAGCTTCTGCTAGAGGCTTTTTTTTTTTTTTTTTTCACAAATTCCAACGTGCGGACTTTGACTACAGGTTGGAATTTGTCTTTTTTTATCACCTCGACCCCCTCATGTTTCTCTTTCCGATCTGTGAAATGGAGAGCTTCACGGCGAATCGTCAGTTACAACCACCTGTATCACCACGTTATTATCTGTACCCCAAAGTGTGTCCTGCTGTTTAGATGTAATCTGGGTCAGTTGTAACTGGAACTGAATTGCCCCTCGCGGGACAAATAAAGTTTTTTTGATTTTGATTTGCACTAACATGTTTGGGTGTGAATCAATTGCTAATTATTAATTGAAAGGGTTTTTTATTTTTAATGTTTTTTTTCTTTTGGCCTTTTTATCTACATGAAGTGAGTCATAACTACTATTGGAGTATGTGAAAATGTGAGAAAACATCAGATTAGCAGCATTAAAGGGGTTTTTATTTCATTATTTTCACACAGTTTATCGGTAAATACATGTTTCTTTGCTTCAGCTGATATTTTTGCAACTCTATGAAAAATAGGTTCATAAAAAAATTTCAATCGTATTGGGTTTTTTTTTTTTATGTCTAAATAGGACTAAAAACTCTCAGGAAAAAAAAAAAATCTGATTAAGGTTCTCATAACTCCATGGGTTTTACTGGTGAATCAATGTTGTAGAAGATGACAGTGTTTCCATGGTAACTATGGAGTCTCTGAACGTCCAAATGGGTCACATCTGATGATCATGAAAAGATGGCAAACTTTTTTTACACCGATTATTTGCATGCATTGATAGGGATTCGTGGATCAAGATGCATTGAAGAGCTTAGATCAGTAGATGGTCTTGGTTTGGGTCTTTTATGGGTTAAGTGCATTTTGTAAACATAAATTCCCTTTTTTTTTTTTTTTTGTTGGTTTATTTTTTTATCTGTAGTGCATTCACTTGTCATTTATCCTGTTACTTGTATTCATAAAATGTCCAGTCGCTAAAAACTTGAAAATATCTACAAGAGACATACAACCTAGAAATGCTAATATGCACTCCTGTTAATATTTTAAATATATTCTAGCTCTCTAAATGTTGAATTCATGTCTTTTCCAGAGACATCCTCGACTTGGAGGGACGCAGCTATAGAATAGTACAAATACCCGTCGAACTCTTATCAAAACAGATAAACAGCCTGACTGAGGCTATTTCGAAGAGATTAAAAAGTCGCGTTTTTCCCTGCCACGTCTTAAAACAGCGATGGAAGAATAAGGACGTGATCATATCCACAAGACGAATCTCTACCTCACAGCGGTTGACGATAAACTCTGAATCGACTGTGACATGATTATGCTGTTTATTTGCATTTAGATAGTTTTATCTGCTCGGGATTGGTCGTGCCAAGTTGATTCTGATGCGTTCAGCTTGGACGTTTTCACATTTTGTCAAAGAACAAGATAAAGAATTTATGCAGAAATATGCAAAGATGCAGCAGGTGCTGTAGGATTACCATATGGGTACGTGGTGCTTGATGCAAATTAAAACCTAACTCTGAGGCATCGAGAGCCATTAGAGGTGAACTTTTAACAAGATAACACTCAGTCGGTTTCAAAGCTGCAAAGACAACGAGGGTGTCATTTCTTAGCGCTAACAACTAGCTCTGTCTCATCTAGAACAGCTAAACAACAGCTCCTGCTGAGGCCGCCGCAGAGGGCTAAGTGATATGATCATGCAAAAACATCAGCTGTATGATCTCCTGGAAAAACAAGCCCATTTATCTGCCTCGTTCTTCTCCTCCTCACCTCAGGGTTTGTCCCTCTCTTCCGCCTCATTAATGATGTCAGAGTATGGATAACAGTGCGATTATTCCTGCCTGGCCGGGCTGCTCTTTAGCGCCTGGATGTGTCATATCTTAAATGACTCTTGATTGCGGGGATTTAGCCTGAAGGGAACTAAAAGCACATCGCCTCTGTGGTTTTTTATTATCATGTCAGGGACGAGAGAGGAAAAAGGCCCTGTGCTATTCATCAGGGGCAGACAGACAAAGCGTATTTAACCACAAAAGACGGAAGAGACGAGCCAGGCAAATAAGGACGGGGTAAAAATTTCTCCCGCCTTGACAGGCTTAAGTAGCCTATTACATGATGGCGAGGCTTTCATCTATTACTTCAAGGAGGTAGAGAAGATAATCACCACTGTTATTCCCCATCTGATGTGCCCCAAGCCACCTATTACCCCGTGGCCTGCAGCACTCTGGGCTGAATACAGAGAGAGGAAGCTCCGAATGTGCACTCGAAGAGGAGGGAGTGGAGAGGTTTGATCAGGAAAAAGATATTTGTTGCCTGTGATGATCTTGGTTACACAAAATATTAACCCATAAAGACCCAAACAGCCATCGACGACCAAAACCATCGACTGATCCGAACTGTTTAATACTTGTCGATCCATTAATCCTATCAATACATGTCAATAATTAGTGTAAAATGCAGTTTTTCATGTTTTCATGGTGATGAAAAAAGTGATAATGATGTAAAGCGCTAATGTGTTATGAAATATGTATTAAACCATAAAAACTCAAATATCCACTGGCAACCAAAACCACATACTGATATAAAAACCATATACTGATATAAAAACCACATACTGACATAAAAAAAAATAAATACCAGTTGGTCCATTTATCCTATCAATACATGTAAATAATTAAGTGTAAAATGCAGTTTTTCATGTTTTCGTGGTGATGAAAAGATGAAAAAAGTGATGTAAAGCGCTAATGTGTTATGAAATATGTATTAAACCATAAAAAACCCAAAATCCACTGGCAACCAAAACAATATACTGATATAAAAATTGAAATACTAGTTGATCCATTAATCCTAATCACTGCGTCCCTCCAAGTCTAGCATGTGTCCGGAAACGACATAAATTGAACATGTTGAGAGCTACAGTATGTTTAATATTAACAGAAGGGCATATTAGCATTTCTACCTTGTGTGTCTCTTGTAGATATTTTCACGTTTTTGGCGACTGGACATTTTATGAATACAAGTAACAGGATAAACGACACAAATAAATGAATGCACTGCAGGGGAAAAAAAAGCCTGCAATTATACTGTATTTACAAAATAGACTTAACCCATAAAGACCCAAACAGCCGTCGACGACCAAAACCATCGACTGATCTAAACTGTTTAATACCTGTTGGTCCATTAATCCTGTCAATACATGTCAATAATTGGTGTAAAATAAAGTTTGTCGTCTTTTTTTCATGGTCATCTTTTCATGGTCATCAGATATGACCCATTTGGATGTTCACAGGCTCTGTAGTTACCGTGGAAACGCCATCATCTTGTACAACATTGATTCACTAGTAAAACCCATGGAGTTGGATCAATAACAGTGGATGGACACACTGGGTTTATGTTCAGTTAATTATATATTTTACTGAAAAAGTCCCTTTTTCTTCAGTTTTCTGCATTTTGTATCTAATAACCCTGACCTTTAATCTGAGCTTTAATGAACATCTTCATGACCAGGGAATTAAATACAGGAAAATACCTGATGTTCACTAAAACCTTGTAAAATACAGAGGGTAATATTATAGAAAATGGTGATAAATCACTTAAAGTGATATTTTACTTGTTTTAAATGGAACTAGAAAAGCACTCAGAGAGTGCAGACCTCCACCAAGGCAGTGTTTGATCTTCACCAAAATCTAATCGATTGGTCCTTGTATCATTCCCAAGCTATCCTGAAAATCTCATCGAAATCCGTCCATAACTTTTTGAGTTATTTTGTACACAGACAGACAGACAGACAAACGCAGGCAAAAACATAACCTCCTTGGCAGAGGTAAAAACTATTAGATCTGGTCATTCCACAGCTTGGAGAATGGGAATCACAGCAGCTGGCTTTAAAATCACAATACAAGGTTGTTTCAAACTGGTCTATCGGGCTGCTTTCACACCTCAAACGAACCGCACCAGGGTTCGATAGGAACTTCTCCGAGACCACCTCCTCAGCTGGGTTTCGGTCCGCTTGTTTGGTCCGTACCAGACCTGCCAAAAAGGTTCGGACCGAGGGAGGAAACAAACCTGAGTTCGTTTTAATCGAACTAAACAAGGCAGATCTGAAAACACCCTCGGTCTTGACATAGGCTGTCTCGTCCCCATCACTACTGATTTAATCACAACCCGTCAAACTTCAATTCCTCTCTTTGTCTTTTTCTGTTATTCCACTTATTTTGACCCTAAAACACAAAGTAAAAGGAACACAAGCACATACTCACAGCAGCTTTTATGGCCCCTGTAGCCCTCTATCATGTAGTAATTTACTGAAAATGTAATAAAATTCACACTTAACTCGATCGAAAATGTAATAAAGCCCAATAATGTAATAACTTCCCCAATAATGTAAGTAACATATTCTGACTTATATTGTAATGACATTTTACTGATAATGTAATACTTTGACATTATTGGGAATTTTTTACATTTTCAGGTGGGTCTTTTTTTTTTTTAAACTGATAATGAAAAACTTAACAGATAATGCAATATATGTTCATTTTCAGTCCAAAGTTGTACATTTTGTGTTTTGAGAATCTAACACTGTTGAATACACTGGATTTGAAACAACAGAATGACGACTGGGTTAGTGCAAATATTACAATATCAGTCAGAATATTTTATTACATTATTGGGTTTTATTACATTTTCACTGGAGTCAACTACAAATTTTATTACATTTTCAGGCGTTATGACATTTTCAGTAAATTATTAAATTTTAGGGTGCTACGAGGCACTTCAGGCCCCGCCCACTCCAGGCTGTTGGCTGTCCTGCTCTGTCCCATTCAACCAGCAACTGAGCATTTTAGGTAATCGGCTTGAAGTTTGGACACATTTTCAGTTTTTACTACAACTGCTGCTTCTGATAAACAATTATGTCATTCTTGAAGAAATGTCCATCGCAAGTCTTGACCTTATATGGGCAAATATTGTGATGTAACTAGTTATAAAACATAACAAATTAAGCAGGAATTAAAACAGGTTGTAGAAATCCACTGGATTTTTGCTAAAATGAATATAAAGATAGCTTTGCAGCACCTGGAGGGTTCAAATTCAAACTTTATGAACTATTAGG
>JAQQZY010000014.1:8664028-8674227 GCA_030068375.1 Ostorhinchus rueppellii | reverse complement strand
TCAAATTCAAACTTTATGAACTATTAGGCTCCAAATACACAAATAAATGAACCACAGACTAATAAAAGTGGGTTTAGCAGAATATGAGCCATTTAAGAAAAATTAAATATGGAGGAAAAAATCATGTAAAAGTAGCACTGGGTTATAACTTTATTGGTTAAAAATGACCACGGGAACCACACAGCTGCCACCTCAAATCTCCCGATCACCTCTGGACCACCTCATCACCTTCCATCATCACTTATTTACCTGTATAGATGTTAATTAAGTTAACGAGAACGGGGCTGTCCTCGCCGTCTCCCCGCCACGCTGTTTGTCCCCTATCACCCATTCCACCCTCAATCCAAAGACACTGAGATATGAGAGAAAGATCATTTATTGGGTCATTAGTTCTACTAATCAGCTCTCTAATTACAGGCCATTACAGCTGGGTGTTTGATATATCTGCTCTCCCCAGGACCTTGGACATGATGCACTCTGACACTTTGTCTCCCACAAACAAGCAGCTGCCCCGTGGTTGCACATCGCAGGCGTTGACCTCTCTGTAGCTCTGTTTTTAGACAAATGAACCATAGCGTGCATTTTTTTAAGCGCTTTTTTCCCCACCTCTCTCTCTCTCTCTCTCAGTCTCTCTTTGCTTTGGATCAATTGTGAGGTTTCTGTTCAGAGCCTCTGCACCAAAATAACCACAGTGGATGTCAGAGAATGTTAGTCTCAGCTCTTTCAGAGGTAAAGTGGAAAAGTGCAGGGCTGTGGATTGAAGTGCTGTGCAGAGGTGGGGAAATTTCGACCGGAACCTCCTCTGGAAACCTGACTTTTTGTATGTTTTAACCATCAGCGCACAGATAGAGGCTGTACATGGGGATAATTTTATTTTTTATTTTATTTAGCCTTTGTTTATATAATAATAATAATAATGGATTAGATTTTTATAGCGCTTTTCAAGTCACCCAAAGCGCTTTACATTATTGATCCATTATTCATTCGCTCTCACATTCTCCCTCTGGTGGTGGTAAACTACATTTGTAGCCACAGCTGCCCTGGGGCAGACTGACAGAAGCGTGGCTGCCATTTCATGCTGACCATCACTGAACATTCATATGCATTCATACACCAATGTGAGTGGCACGGGAGGCAAGGAGGGTGAAGTGTCTTGCCCAAGGACACAATGGCTGACCTACCGTTGACATACCCGTCAATTTGAGATGTATTAAAGTTGACTGAGTTGGGGGAAGAATCCACTGTGTAATTCAGATGTGGGATTAGATTGAGTGTTGTTGGGATTTTTTCCTTAAATTTAGATATAGCATGATCCATTAACTGTCTAGTGTAAATATTTTTGGGAGGGAGGGAGTCACTAAGTAACATAAATTCAAAGGTTATTAAGCAGTGCTCAGAGAGCAGGGGATTTAGTGAAAAGACTGTCAAGTCTTCAAGTTCCACACTGTAAATCAGGACAAAGTCAAGAGTGTGATTAAAACGATGAGTGGGTTTATGTACACACTGACAAAAGCCTATTGACTCTAAGAATGGCATGAATGCATTAGTGAGACTGTCACTATCATCATCTACATGGACATTGAAATCTCCAACAATAATGACTTTGTCTGTTTTAAGGACTAGACTGGCTAGGAACTCCACGAACTCTGATAAAAATTTGGTGTATGGACCAGAAGGACGATATACTATAGTGAATAATGTAGGCTGGTGTGACTTATGGATTGGGTCAAAAAGGCTCAGTCTAAGAGTTTCAAATGAGTTAAACTCTGATTTGGGTTTAGGATTTAATTATAGAGATGAATTAAAAATGGCTGCGACTCCTCCTCCTCGGCCAGAGCCTCGAGGAATCTGGTTATTACGGTGGGTAAGAGGAGTAGCTTCATTTAAGGACACACACTCCTCACAAACAGAATAAATCTATATGATAATCTGATATATCATTGATTAGCAGCGATTTGGAGGATAAAGATCTAATATTCAGGAGGCCACATTTTATTTTCTTGTGTTTTGGGACTATTGTGGTTTTAGTGTTGTTTTTTATTAGGTTTCTGTGTGTTGTAGTTTTTCTCTTTAACTTTACATGTTCGGCGGACAGACACAGTCTCTATGGAGTTAACAGTGTATAGCTGCTCAGGAAGCACAGAGAAGAGTGTTAAACAGCAACTCTGCATCCCGGTTTCAACTTTGGGTCAGGGTTGGGTCAGTAATAAATTTGGCCAGGTTTTCAAAGGAGAGCAGTGCCATCCCAGGTCAGATGTATGCCGTCCCTTCTAATAAGACCGAGTTTTCCCCAAAAAGTCCGCCAATCATCAACAAACTTTGTCATTAGCAGGACACCACCTAGACAGCCAGCGGTTAAGTGAAGACATGCGACTAAACATGTCATTACTGGTCAGATTAGGCAGGGGACCAGAGAAAACTATGGAGTCCGACATATTTTTGTAATAGGTGCACACCGACTCCATATTAATTTTAGTGACTTCCAATTGGCGTAAATGGGAGTCATTACTGCCGATGTGGATTACAATTTTACAGTACTTAGGTTTGTCCTTAGCCAGCAGTTTTAAATAGGATTCGATGTCGCCCGCGCTCTAGCCCCTGGAATACATTTGACTATGGTCGCTGGTGTCTCTAACTTCACGTTCCATACTACAGAGCTGCCAATGACCAGAGTTTCGTTTTCAGCAAGTGTGTTGCTGAGTGGGGAAAACTTGTTGGAGATGTGAAATGGTTAGTGGTGTAGCTGAGGCCTTCGCCTGCCACTATGCTTCTTCTGAACAGTTATCCACTGGCCCTGATCCCTCTGGGGCTACTGGGAGACAGCTAACCTGAGCTAGTGGGTCCGCTCCGGCTAATGGTGGCTGGCTAGCTGTCAAAGCTATCGTTTTGTTCATGGAATGGACCTCAGCTTCCAATTGGCTAAGCCTTGCTTCCATGGCTGAAAATACTACATTTATTACATGTACCATGTACCACATGTACCATTATCACTAAAGGACGCAGGCAAAAAACTAAGCATCTGACACACAGAGAAGGACAGAGAAGGAGGAGAATGAGGAGAACAAGAGGGAGAAACAGACGCCATGTTAGTGTAGTGAACCTCAGTATGGTTTAGGTGTGTGAACACAGCTTCTCCTAAACTTCTCCCTTAGCCCCTCTTTCCTCGTTACCAGAACAATATAAAAGGCTGCAGGTGGGTGCAGCAAAGTCTCTTGCAGTGATGGGAATAATGGCGTTAAAATAAACGCCGTTACCAACGGAGTTACTTTTTTCAGTAACAGGTAATCTAACTAATTACTTTAGCTATCGTCATAACGCCATTACTGTCACCAACACGCCATTACTGCGCGTTACTGAAGCTACTCATTCGAGCTGTCATCCGACTTGGCTCACACAGACCAGAGACATCAGGTGAGTGGATGTTTACACACACACCCAGCACATAGCAGCAGCACACACACACACACACACACACAAGGTATTGCTGCATTTCCACATCATAGCATTGGCTTGACTTGACTCGGCCGGGTATCCACTACGTGAAACCAACTCGGTTCGGCACTAGTCGGTATTCTGATGTGGCGCATTTATTTCCTGTCATCTGCTCAGAGTTGCTGAAAACTCACTCATTGCCTGTTGTCTCGTCTGAATCATCGGCCTAAGACTGAATGTCCAAGACCGATCAAGACTGGTGTAGTTTTGGGCTGTCATCATGTGGATTCATGTACCGCTGTATTTACTGTCTACTTCCATATCTGTGTTGAATGAATTATAGGCAGGTGTGTGTTGAAAACATGCTACCGTTGTCAACAGTTGATTCAGACTCCTTCAGAGCCTTCATAGGCAAAATACCTACTGTCGGAGAGCAGGAGCTGGTCCGCTGGGTAGAAAGAAATGTTCTAAATACACTGATGCAGAGTATGTTAAAATGAACTTCAAGCTAAAAAAATTTTTTTTGAACAGTTAGAATAAATCTGTACTACTGCGGACGTATGGACAACACATATCATAATTCCTCTTGCTCTTCTCTGCACACTTTTTTGCATTTGCTGTATTGATCTCATAAGCCTCTTGCATCTGTTTTTTCCACTTTTGCATGTACTCTTGATGATCAGCAGTTCCAGTTTCGGTAGTTAAACCAAATAATAAGTCAACAGGTAATCTTGGTGATCTGCCAAACAGGAGGTAGAAAGGTGAGAAACCTGTGACTTCACTTCTGGTGCTGTTATATGCATAGATGAGCTTAGGTAATGACTCGCTCCAATCTGACTTTTGCTTTTCAGTGAGCATTCTCAGCATTTGTAGTAATGTTCTGTTTAGCCGTTTCACTTGCCCATTGCCTTGTGGGTGATATGGTGTTGTTCAAG
This sequence comes from Ostorhinchus rueppellii, assembly GCA_030068375.1. Lineage (NCBI taxonomy): Eukaryota > Metazoa > Chordata > Actinopteri > Kurtiformes > Apogonidae > Ostorhinchus > Ostorhinchus rueppellii. Next base: position 8,669,860 of record JAQQZY010000014.1, on the reverse strand, counting down.
AGCCCATCACTCCACAGTTTTTCTTCAGCTGTGCAAACAACTGGTTCTCGAATTCACCTCCCTGATCATGGTGAATTCTCAGCGGGAATCCAAACTTCAAGGAATAATCATTAAATATCTTATCAGCAACAGTCTTGGCAGATTTTGAGGTTGTGGCGTAGGCTTGTGCGAAGCGGGTGTAATGGCCTACAATTAATTAACAGTATGTATTCATATCCACCTCTACACTTATCTAAATGCAGGAAGTCAATGGATACGAGCTCGAATGGCTGAGTGGTGACCATTGGGATGAGTGGAGCTCTTATTTCTCTGCAGGGTTTTTTCTGTTTCAGGCACGTACAGCTTTGTGTGACATAGTGTTCTATGTCCCGGTGCATGTTCGGCCAGAAGAAGCGATCCCGGATGAGCAATATTGCATGCTCCACACCTTAATGTACCATCTCGTTGTGGGGCTGTCTCAGAACTGTTAGTTTGTATTTGTCAGTTAGAACCAATTGGGTTGTGGTTGCAGTCTTTTGAGTGTCCCATCTTCATCAAAGGTAAGTTTACCCCAGTCACGGATGAACCACTTGGACTGTACACTGAATGACTTTAACTGCTGTCTTGTAAGTTTTTCATTTGATTGTTTACAAATAATGACTGAGCCAATGGTTTGATCATCTCTTTGAACTTGACTGATATCTGCTCTTGAAAATGGAGTAGATGCATCCTCACCCATTTGCTGCACACTCAAAAGCCATACTGTGGGTGACACATCGCTTTCAACAGCTTGTACTGTAGCTTGCACTGAAGGGGAGGACATTTATTCTGGGCATTCCTCCATCATTGTCTCTATGCCACAGGGCATTCTTGAAAGACCATCAGCATTACAATTTTCTTTGCCTGGGCGATACTTGAGAGTTAGGTCAAAGTCTGCTAATTCTGCAACCCACCTATGACCTGTTGCGTTGAGGTTGGCTGTTGACAACACATTGATGAGAGGGTTGTTGTTTGTATATACAGTACAGGAGGAGCCAATTAAATGATCTCTGAATCGTTCAGTAACAGCCCACTTCAAAGCTTGAAATTCAAGTTTCCCTGAATGAAGATGATAGTTCTTTTCTGCTTTGGTCAGAGTGTGTGATGCATAGGCTATTACACGTAGCTTACCCTCCCGTTCTTGATATAATACAGCACCTAGACCTTGGTGTGATGTGTCGGTGTGCAAGACGAATGATTTATTGAAGTCCGGGAATCCAAGAATCAGTGGCTCAACCAGACAGTTAATCAGTCTTTCCAGTATTTCTTTATGTTTGTCCGCCCATGTGATTGGCTTTGTGAAGGTGCCCCTTTGAACTTTCTTTTCCCTTTTCTTGTCCTTCTGCTATCTTCCAATCTTGATGGTCACTTGGTCTGGGGTCTGATTCTGTTAGAGCATAAAGCGGGCCAGCAATGTCGGAGAAGTCTCTGACGTATTGTCGGTAGTAACTCAAGAGTCCCATGACTGTCCTCAGTTCTCCCACAGTGTGTGGTCGCTTCTCCTTTAAAGCTCTCACTGCTACAGTATCAGCAGGGTCCATCTTACTTCCCTAAGCAGATACGATGCACCCTAAATAGCGAACCTCACATCTGAATACTTCACACTTTCTAGGTTTTAACTTTATACCATGCTGACGTAGTCGCTGTAGCACTGTTCTTACATGCTTGATATGATCCTCAAAGGTTCTGCTGAAGACCAGGGTATCATCTAAATAAGGTATACAGATGTCATCCCTCAGCTCTTCCAAGCATTCCTCCATACAATGCTGGAAGGCAGCTGGAGTGTTCATGAGACCGAAGGGAATTCTGATCCATTCGTACAGACCCCATGGTCAAAAGCGGTCAGAGGTCTGCCCTCCCTTGTCATAAACCCCTGATGATAAGCCTTCCCTTGCTCTAGGAGAGAGAACCACGAGTTGCCTCCTAGGCAATCCATTATGTCTTGTACTCTGGGGATAGGCTGACGGTCAGGGAGTGTCTTCCTATTCACCTCATGGTAGTCAATGCAAAATCGTAGACTGCCATCTTTCTTTTGGACACAAACAACTGGTGATGCATAAGGAGAGTTTGATCTTTCTACCCAACCCTGAGCAATAAGGTCACTAAGGTAGGCCTTCATTTCTTGATACAATGGTTTAGGCACAGAGAGGTAGGTTTTTGCTACAGACTCAGTGTCTTTTAGAGATATGCTAAGCTGTAATTTTTTTATGCAGCCAATATCATCATCTGTTCGTGAAAAAGAGGCAGATTCCTCTCTTAACATCTGGCGAACCATCTCTTTCTCTGGCTTGTCGAGGTAACTCAGATTCACAGGTGGGACCCATACATTAACATTAGTCCAATCATCTTCGGTACTGATGTGATTTGCTGAGACTGATGTTGGGGGGCAGGCTCACTCTAGCATAAAGGGAGGGTAGACTGCCTGGACATACTGAACAGTCCTAAGAAAAGTTCTCCCTGCTAACACTATATCGTGATCTGTTGGGTTCTGCACACATACAGTAATAGAGGGGTTTTTTTTGTGTCTCTCATTACCTCCACAAGCATGTCACACAGATCAAGACCTTCTGCCCAACGAGGGTTCACATCAGGTTCGAAGATTAGTACTGCATCCTCCGGTGGGGAGTCCATGTGGACATAACACTCAATTTGTACTGATAAGTGCTTAGGTATGTTGATTCTCTCCCTTTTGGTTTTGACTACATATTCATCTCCTTGCTTGACACTGGCTTGCTCAATGACAGCAGATACTTGATTTACAAAAAGGTCTGTGTGGCCTGGGAATGCTGCCCTCACTGTTTTACTCAGCTGTCTCCTGTCAGTAGCGTCTGATGGCTTTAATTCACTGACAATAATGACCTTAATTACATTGGAGCCAATAATTGGTTGAGCAAGTTTACCCCCCTTCATTACAAGCATGGGAACCATTACTTCAGTCTTGGATGCAGCTCCGGAAGCTAACCTGAAAGCTATCTCAACCCAACCTGTATATGCCATAGTCTCCCAATTTGCTGCCTTTATATCTAGGGCTGGTGTCATGTCCAAAATTTCAGAGATGTCTCTCACTCTTGTGTCTGGTAAATGTACATCTTTCCATAACTCATCAATGATAGTTACTTGGGAGCCTGAATCCCACAAAGCTTGAACCCTCTGACCTTGGATAAAGCAACTAAGCATGTGTTTCTCCCCTACTAATGGGGCCCTCTTAGCCTGTCTTTCTCTTTTTGACAAAGCGTTAGCAGTCATACATGAAAGAGGTCTACAATGTTTTTTGTGTTCACCCCAGTTATCCATTTGACATGGTCTAGAACAATAAAGCACATTTTTACAAGATGCTCACTGTTTCAGCATTACCCCTTTTCCCCTCTGTCCACAGTGTGCACATTGCTGGGACCTAGCTGTGTGATTGGTCACTCCCTGTCCTGTGCGAGTGACATCCCCCCATTTAAAGGCTCACCTCTAAATTGTCTCTGTCCCCTTGCTCGACATCCGGCGAGGAAATGGTCACTGCTGCCACACCTGTAACAGTGTGAACAATAATCTTCAGCTTCACTCAATTGACAGCTAAAACATCTCCTCATACGTCCACGATTTGATGGAGGGAAGCTACGCTGTGGGGCAAATCTGCTGATATGGGGCAGCTCCACCTTGGTGTCTACGGCTTGCATTGAACCAGTAGTTCTGGGACAAATCCTGCATCTGCTGACCTGAAAATTGCAGACCTGATGTACCTTCAGCCCCCCCCCTATTGGAGGTTGTGGTCTGGACACATGCTGGGGCTGTAGCATGGACTCCCTGATTTGAGATACTTCAACTTTCAGGTCTTTCAGTAGAGCTATCTCAGATTTAATCTCTTCAATTTGGGAGAGAACGATAGAGGAAACTTAAGGATTTTGCTGTGGCGTTGATTTTCCATTCTTTTCAACTGGAACATCATTTGACTGTGCTGAGTGAACAGTAACAGGTTTCCGTTGCCCTGCCATTTTCTTTTTCATCTGTCTCTCTGTCTCATAGGCACATGCTGTGTTCATTCCCTCAAGTAACAATTCATTAGAGATATCAGCTTGCTCCAAATAAGGCTGAAGATCCTGCTTAATGTTGTCATTCTGCAGCCCAGTTAATACAGTGTGAAGAAACATTCTTTGCACTAACCCCGGATCATACTGAAGACCTGACTCAGACTCCTCTGAGGCAAACAAGATCTTTTGTCTGAGATCGAGAGTGCGGATGAGGAAGATCTGGGGGGTTTCTTGAAGTCCCTGTACCTCAGAAGTCAACTGTGTATAGAGATTGGTTGCACTTTTTTCCTGATAATGTGAACGGAGGATTCGTTTCAGTGTTGGTAATGTCAAATTCACTTTGCCCTCCAAATAGCTGCGAAGCTGCATACCAGGTACTATAGCTCTAATCACTGCATCCACGATCTTGAGTTCTGGAAACCCCTTGCTCAATTTGCAATGCTAAATTTGAAAAAGTCAATTTGTCCTTTTGACCAGGCTCACTGATTTGGCTAACAATTTTAAAGTCTTTGTGCCAGTGATGAGGTGGAAGGCTGTGTTCTGTGTTACTTGTCTGTCACTTTTAGCATCTCTTTTCTCTTTGTCTCTCCCGTTCTGTGTGCTTGCCAGCTGAAGCTGTCAGGCTTTGATTTCCTTTAATAATCTTTCCTCCTCTTCATCTTGTTTTTTTTCTGCTGCTCTGCCTCTTGTTTTGCTGCATGAGCATTACACTCAGCCTGTAGCTCATGAATTTTATCTTGAAGATGGAGTAAATCACCCATACCTTGATCCTCAATGCCCCCTAATGTTACGGGGAAAATGATAAAAGGAAAAAACTACACAAACACGTTTTGTTAGCCTTCATCCATTAGTGTATTCGCCATCACGTCTCTTTTCTCATCCCTTCCTTCGACACACGGAAGTGGGCGTGAACAATCAAACACTGCGTGGCACATCCGCCATGGACTGACAAAAATAATAAAACACCTAATATTTTACAAATAGCTTTTACATTGTGCAACACACAATTGAAAGGTTGTAAGCAAAAAATAAAATAATTTTAACTATAAATCTAGTGATTGTTTCTGTTGTGGTTTCCATAGAAACTAGGTAAAAGCAATCAACATATAGCAAATGACAAATACTCAGTTTAACATTTTTAATCTAGGACAAATGAACTATTCCCTTTTTAATCAGATCCTAACAAATTGTCATCCCAACATGAAAATTATTAATTATCTTTTAATCAAATCTTTGTGTATTAGTATTTATTTTAATCATACAAGGAAAACATAACCACGACATGTACACCTGCCTGTGAAACCCGCTCTGAAAAAAAATCCAAATTCTTAGACATTTTTAAACTATAAAAAAAAAAGTAACGCAATAGTTACTTTCTCTGGTAACTCGTTACTTTTACAGTTGAGTAACTCAGTTACAAACTTTGTTACTTTTTGGGAGAAGTGACTAGTAACTATAAATAATTAGTTTTTCAAAGTAACGTGCTCAACACTGGTCTCTTACTGGTTCATGGTGGTGGCTGCTCTGGAAGGTGGCTCACATGCTGCTGTTCTTTAGGGTTTTGTTGTTCAGTTTTGGTTTCTTTTTTTTTTTTGCGTTAATTTTCATTTTGTTTTGGACCAGCCTGTTTTGGTCCATACCAACATTGAGGCCCTGTCCCCACTGATACGATGCCGCGTTTTTTTCTCAACCGTCTCAAAAAGATGTTACGTAAAAACTGAAACGTTTCAGTAACGATCTGCATCAGCATGGAGGCGAATCGCTTGCTGAACACGATGCAATTCACATGCCACAC
>JAQQZY010000014.1:8635604-8648084 GCA_030068375.1 Ostorhinchus rueppellii | reverse complement strand
TGCTTCACTATTCACTCTAGCGTGAGACAAGCATACACACAGAGGGACCTCCCTCTGTGTGCCAGGGGGCCGCGCCACAGCCAATGACGGAGCAGCTCCGAGCGCCGACTGGAACAGTACCGTAAAGTATGTAATAATTACGCCTTTCATGTCCTGAGCGCCGAGTGGAAGTGTACTTTACCGTAAAGCATGGAATAATTGCACCTTTCGTAACTTGAAATTTCTGTCATTAGTAGAGTCAATATTTTACCATAAAGGATTTTCGTAACCTGGAAATTTTGTTGGTTGAGTTGTTCGTAAGTAGAGGTACCACTGTATAACAATATAATAATATATAAATAATGTCAACTCCAAACTTTAATGTTTTATAGCGAAAAAAGTAAAATTATGTGATGAGAATGTTCTTATCTATCATTTATCCAATGTGAATAACATGAACAAACTAAAATTTCCTAAGAAAAATAAGTCCAATTTTAGCAAAATGATGTCTCAATTTGTCATTTATACATGTACATGATAGCCTGATAGGTTTAACTATACATGAACTGTATAGTCTGGAATCGGACGATTGACAGAGCTGAAGCCTCTGGGTGGATTCAACCACTGTCATTCAAACTGTTCCTGTACGTAATAGGCCAGTTCTATGACCAATCAGAGCAACCAACGGTGTGACGTACTCAGAGTTACAAGTGGAGTCAGCTGGTATATTAGACTTTTATCGTCAGCAAAACAGTAAATCCATCCTTCTTTAAAACCAATGACTTGAGTGCTTCTTTCTGCTCAACTTTCAAGGAAAAGCCCAAGTCGAACTCTTCTAAAATCGACGACAAAAGCCGATTCAAATGAGTGCGGTTCGTTAGCCACATTCATCTTCGTTGCTCTCTATGGTTTTTCTGTTATCTCACCCTTGCACAGCCTTGTCGTCATCGTGTAAAGCCCACCCCAACGACTTGCTACACAGACAGAGCGTTTTGATTGGTCTGACATACTTTGTGTCGGACCAATGATGGGCTCCTACTGTGCAATGCTAGACCACAAACTGGGCAAGAATATTTTTCTGCCACTATGTGGTCTAGATTTCTAGGCTATGTACGTGATGGATCAGATCTAAAACAGCACAAAACATTTAGTAACTGGAAGAATATTGTTAAAATTGCACTTATTTTTCTTTAGACATTTCAGGTTATTCACATTTTATGGTTTGCGAATGTTAATAGTTTCATAATTTTGCTTTTGTTTTTTGCACTAAAACAAAGACAAACATTTGTAGTCATTATTTATAGGTTATTATGCTGTTATTTTAGTCTGTATGTGGAACCTGAACTAAAATTATTCATATCTTCAGTGTAATTTTTACATTTCACACATTCATCCCAGGGACTGGCTCCTTGGGTGGCCTGGATTTGGCCCCTGGGCCGCATGTTTGAGACCCCTGTTTTATACTCTTTAATATGTAAGTCTTTATACATGCTGCTCTGATGCAGCCTCGGACTAAGGGCGTTTCACACTGCGTACCTGAGTCTGTACCGTACTTGGATACACTCACACCTTTCCAGCAGATGTTGCATTCACGAGCATGTACCGCAGCCTATGCCCGAGTACAAGTGGGTATTACAGGACTGAAACAGTAGGTGGCAGTGTGGAAGGAATTCTGAAGAAGACGACAAACCCTTCAGTCATCAACTAAGCAGCTGTTGTGTTTATTTGTCCACAGTGGTGGCAGTACTTCTCTGTCTGTTAGCCTGTTTGAGGAAAAGGGCAGGAGTGTGACCTTCGCTGTCCCTGATACATGGCAGAGTGGTTCGGTTCATAAGGCGAGCCCGTGCTGTATGGATCTGTGGCTTTTTCAGGAGACAACAGAAGCACTGTCTTATTATTATTATTATTATTGTTATTATTATTATTATTATTAGTGAAACTAGTGAACAAACCACCTACATTTTAACAATCTTCTCCATGACTGGTCGGAGTCATTTTAAATTGTATATGTAGCTTCCATGGGAATAGTGTCTACAAAGTTTGTTCACAGTTTTAACCAGTTTTGATTTTTCAAACATTAAAAAGTCACCTTTATTCCTAATAGGCCATTTTTCGATGGTTTAAATATGGAAATGGTTAGAGATATCAAAGTTACTACTGAGCACTGACAGGAAGTCATGTATGGACTTTCATTTCATGAGTTGAGTTCTGCTCCAGTGAAAGCACCACCCACTTCTATATGGACATCGATCACCTCTATAAAGACCACAGGACTTTAACATAGCAACAGAACCTGAGAACCTCACAAATTCAACTTATTGATTCTTGATAGAACATACCAGTGAGATACAAGGACATTGGTCCTATTTTTTTTTAAATAAATTAAAGCTCCAGCTTCATAAATTGTCTGCAGATGTTATGTTTACAAAAACACATACACACTTTAAAACAAAACTAACAACAGTAATATCTCAAAAGTTTACATTTTTAAGCCAGTAATGAACAATGAAGTAATGCAGAGTGACCTTCTGTCACCACAGCAACAATAAGCACTTGTCAGAAATCTGTGAAAATCAGGTTGTGGGCGCTTCAAGCACAAAAGAAGCTGACCCTTAAATGTTCAGAAAGTATTCCACAAATGTGTTTCTATATTGTATCATCCATATTAACTCTTGAAAAAGGCAAAAAACCACCTCAAGTGATTGTAAAATCTTTTGAGGGATGTTGAAATGTGAAACTTTGAAATGATTTGTAGAAACATAACTACTGGGAGGAAAAGACAGAAGTGAAAACTTTATCCATAGATGATTTCTGTCTTTTAGGAGGATTTGATCAAACTGGGTTTTATTCAAGTGTCATGTCAGATCAGAAAAAAACAGAGTTTCGTCGACAGCTACGTAAAGCTCAATTGTTATTTTAATTTCATTAGCTGTTGTAGCTTCTTATCTGGCTAAAAATGATCAAATGTTAAAATTGTTGTAACTGAATAGGATGAAAGAGCATGTATAAAAATCATTAATAAACATATATAGAAGGAGGCAGATGCAGATTCCAATGTATGTTGTGTATCGTATGTTAGCGCCACCAAAACTCAATAGCTACAAATGAAAACCAAGCGATAAACATCCTGTTCCTCAAATCAAAATTCATACAATAAAAGCGACTGAACAAAAGTTTCTCCCTCTGACAAAACAAGGTCACTGGCGCTTGTTAATTCTTCTTGCAGCCCCTTCATTTGTTATTCCGACTAGCCTGTCATTTGGCTATTTAGCACTTATGATGATAAATAATGTGTTTTTGGTTACTAATGCTTCGCATGGTCACAGCTGGAAGGAAAAGGATAAAATAGCTCAACGCAATAAAAGGCAGCATTAATACTAATACAGTTTAAGTTTTGATTGTATTAGTGTCGCTGGCTGCGCTCAGGAGTTTCCTCTTAGCTGTAAAAACTTCAGAGTTCGCTAGTTTCCTGCGATACATCAGAAAGTAGAGTTTTTGTCCTTGTGGGCTGTGGTAGTCTTGGTGTCCTTCTATTTTAGATTACATACTATTTGTGATGGAAAGTACAATTTTCATAACTCTAACCTTGTTTACCATTGTTACCATGACAACAAAGGTAATCTTATTTATTTTCCACTTGCATGAATGAACTCCAGAATAGAAAGGCAGTTGATAGTCCTAACAGTGGAACGGTACTTTACTCGAGGATTTCCATGTGATATTGTTTTATACTTCATTGCTTTTCACTAATACTGCGAATACAAACATGTATTAGTACAAAAGTTGATAGAAATATATGGTAAATTAGTTTCAGTCAACTATTTCAAATCCCCTAAAAGTATTTCAAAGTTCTGTAGATAAAGTCATGGAAGGTTTCTAGCACTCTGGACATGATTTGGATTAAGGGTGCTTTCACACTACGTACCTGAATCTGTATCCAAGTATGTTTGATCCCAAAGTCCACTTAATTTTATCCATGTGAATGCAAATATTCCATTCTCAAGTACCGTACCTGAGTCCAGCTGAGAAGGCAGTCCTGGGTATGGACTGTGTGGACTCCAGTATGGTACTTTGCAGTGTGAAAGCGATCCAGACCCAATAACAGACATGACCTAATCGCCATAAGACCTGTTAGAAAAATATGGTATTAGACTATTTCTCTGTAAATGCTAGAGATCGAGAGCATGGGTCATGGATGAGGCTGGGTGACATGTCATGTATGTTTAGACTTATGGGCCGCGGTACGTGCTTGTGAACGCAACATCTGCAGGAAAGGTGTGAGCGTATCTAAGTACAGTACAGACTCAGGTACACTGTGTGAAAACGCCATAAAACTCTTGGCCAGTAACATGAAAGGTCAAGTGTTACATCAGTGATTGGTTTTCCTTTCCACCTACACATGCATCATCTGTTTTTGCAGTCAGGGTATTGATCCCCACAGGTGGTATGTTATGAAATGTTAACCCCTTAACGCCTGAATTGATTTCCAATTGTGGAAAAAAAAAAAATTGACTTTCATTTAATTCTTTCAAGTAGATAGTATTTTGGTTGCATTTTGGAGCGGGGGGGTTTGATGCAAATTTGCATCAATAGGCATCAAGGGGTTAAAGTTTTGCAAGTTCCTTGTCAATAATAAATGATCACAATAGAAAAATATGAACTTTTTAAAATGTGCATTTAACGAAGTGTATTTATTCACACCTACACAGAAACACATTCCTCTGGTTTTCGAAGAAAAGTTGTAACTGTTCCGTTCTTCGGGTGCATAGACGCTGAAAACAGCCTGACCAACCTAGCTTTGAAGATGTTCTAGACCCATGGAGGTTTCCCCTTTGCGACGGGAGAAATCTGCAGGGATTGTAAACCAACAGCATGTCTGAGATGCACTGCAGAGCCAGACTGGCTGGTGCTTTGAAAACCAAGAGGAGGCTTTTGGATTGTCTTCTGAAAACAAGTGGTAGTCTGAAGGATTTGTATGTCTGGTTAAAAAAACAAACAAAAATACTTGGATGGCTGAATTCTGGATGAGTTCAGATCTAAAAAGGTCATTTTAAGTCCTGTACATGTTAGTTTTTAAGATTTATTTCACTTTATAGAACATATTTTGTTTCAAGAAAATATACCCTGTCTATAAAGTTGTGAACATTTTATTTCCAGACAAATTCCTCTTTATTTCTATTTATGCACATCCGTAATCACCTTTGACCTGCTGCAATGATCACACACTGAGTCCCAGTTACTCCAACTTTATGGGGAATTTACACACGCATGTGATGAGCTTGTAAAATACGACTTACTCTACTTACTTTAGTTTTTTCTGCTGTTACAGTTTTCCATTACTGCTTTGTAAAAACAAGAAAACAGATCAGACACACTGCTCCCTGATTGTTTCTGCATCATCATCTTGTATACATCCGTGCAAAACCTCTTGCGGTTTTATCTCGGCTTCGGGCTTTGGATGATGTGTTTAGACCACTGGCTCTCCTTGATACGGCCGGTCGGGGCGCTGGAGCCGTGACTTACCTGCATGGATTGCCTTGGATGGGTGCCTAATCATCTGGCCCCCAGTCAGACACAGTGGCTGGGCCAGAGCTACGACAGCACAACAGATGGGCCCTCAAAGGCCCAACCACATCTGCACTCCTAGAGGAAGATGAAGAGGAGGATTGGGGAAGGGAGAGGTAGGGGGTGGGGGGTAAAAGAGACAGGAACTAATTCCTCTCATCTTCTGATTTCACGCAAATGAGTGCAAGGGATGTGCATAACGAGCTGGCATCCAGCTTTGGCGAGGTAAGCGGAGATGTGAGACACGAGGTGTTCACCAAGGACTGAAACAAACATCGCTCACTCTCAGGTGTATGCACTCAATTAACAACACGGAAATGATTTAAGGGAATAGAGTGGACTTTAGCATATTAGACACTGTTTTGATCTTGTTTGTTCACCATGTCTGGGCCTCAGATGTGAAATAACTCCTGTCAACAAACCAGACCCAAAGTAAAGTTCACAGCTCACATTTTGGGTAATAGGAGGCTTCTGAAAGTGACAACAACAGCTGGTGGTGTTTCTGTAGAAAAAACATTTACATAAATGAAAGGAAAACTGAAGAAGACTGCACAGAATTAAGAAATTCAGTGGTTACGTACTCATTTCATCCTTGTGGGAATTATTATTTAAACCTTTTAAGACTGCCATTATGACAGGCCACCTTGGTGTCATTATGTTTTGTCAGCAGGGATGGGAATTGATAAAAAATTGAACAATTCTGATTCCATTTTCACGTTTGATTATCGATCTGATTCCTTTTTTATCCTAATTGGGTAACGTAACAAAAGAATACAAACGGGTTTGTTTCAGTTAACTGTCTGTTATGTTTCCATCTCTGCACAGAAAATATAACATCTACAGTACGCACAAATGATTATAACAGATGACACCGAGCCCAGTTCCAGATAGTCATATGTGAGGTGGCAGTCAGGAATGTAAAAGGAGCACATGCCAGTGATAAAAACAACAAGAGCGTGCAAAGTGAAAGTGAAACTTAAGACGCTTTACAAATTCTTTGTCCCCTGCTTTTGTGCACCTCATTTTCCAATTCCCTATCTTTGGAAACTTTTACTTGAGTGGGTAGGATGTTTGTTGTGCCCGTCCCCCAGATGACGTCCTGGTGTTGGCTCTGCTGTTAGATTCACAAGTGTCGCTAAGTACCATATCAAGCATGTGACCTTCCTCCACATGAATTCCATGTTGTGTGGACAAATGTTTGAGCATATTATAATATATTTAAACAAAAGCTTTACAAGTGGTACAAGTAGCCCTGGTGTCATCTTTTCGCGTGAAATACAGCCATACTTTAGAGCATTTCCGCCTCGACATCATGTTGGTTGGCAAATGATTCCAAGGAATTGAGCTACGGGAACTAGTTCTCTAAAGGAACCTGCTCTTGATTCCCATCTATATTTGTCAGTGTCAGAAATGATCTTTTTTACCCTTTTGTTTTCAGGAAGAGCTTAACTTTCAACATCTGGACATTAATTAGCATTAATATTAATAATAAATGCTTAAAAAGGTGTGTTTGAGTAACAAAGAAAAATCGGACTTGAAGGGTTTAGCATATTTATTGTCAGAAACATCTGTAAATGTCCATAACTGAACTTTTTGAGATTGCAAAAGTAAACTTAACTATTTTACATCTGCTCAAACATGGTCTTGAACATTCAGTCTCTATTATATGGTTTATATATTTTGTTCTTTCCAGGTGTTTTTTTTAGCTTGTGTGGAAGTCTCTGACACATTTCCTTTGTACTTGTGACAGACTCCCACTTTGCTGCAGTAAAGTGTTATATACTGTCAGAAAGCGCAGGATCTCAGCTTTTAGGTGCTGTTTGATTTGTGCAAATGGTTCAGGAGTTACAGTAATTTGAATGCTGTAAAGTGCAAAACGCAGCGCCGGAGAGACTGCCATTGTTAAAGGGTTAAAAGAACAGGAATATAGCACATGCACAGATATAAATAGAAATGAATGACATAGTAAGGGGGGAAATAAAATGCCAGCTATAGGGAATTTAATGCATATAGAGTTGGGGACAGAAGTACCAAGTAGGAATTAAAGTCATTACTGTACCACAGTAGACTTTTGTGTGCTTCCGTCTTTTTAAAACTGTAATTTTACTTTCATTTCAGATTAAATTGCCTCTGTCAGAGTATTAAAAAAGTCTCCATGAACTACGAGTCTGGAAATGAAATGGTCCTATGCCAAGACAGAAAGCTAGACTCAACCCATGCCAGGTGTTGAAGACGAAACGCTATAGAAATGACCTGAGGTAGGAAAGTGGACACACACAGTTCCTAAATGCAGATAGAAGTGAATCTGAATCCCAGTCACGTTGAACTGAGACTGAACTTGAACATGAAGAAAATCCTTGGCCGCACTTTAGGGACAGTTTTAACCTCGAGTCCAAGGAATGTGGCAGTTTCATTCTGCAGTGTGAGTTTGTCTGCCTAAAAATATGAACATAGCCGATAGAAAAACAGTGCATCCAACCTGTGCAAGTATATTCATATTTATCCAAGTAACAGCTGGTAGGTTTGCTGTTGGTAATTCACAGGCTGCTGGTGGAAAATTTATATTGTTTTGTTTTTAGCTCCCAGAGAAAATAGAGGTTGTGTTGTGTAAGACTAAAAAGATGGAAATCAATTTTTATACCACCCTTACTTTTTATGAGATCACACAAGACATGACTCACCTTTATTTCTCATGGTTTCCCTCTCTTTTGTTCACCCAAATTATTATCTTTGTGCCTTTTTAGGTTTAATTTATTTTTTCCATCATGATGTTTGATTATTACACGTTTCAGTTCGTAGCGTACCCCTTTGTAGGGCACTCGTTGAAGTACTCTGAAATTCAAAATTCCAAACGTAGTGAGTTATTGGACACTGGATGTTTCTCAATACCAAGAACGCAGAGTACAGTCTCAGAGAACGGACTTGTGTTCTTAGGAAGTCTATCTGTTATTGGAACGGCTCTGTATTTGTGAACTTTCCTCCCTTTCTGCTGTATTTCTATCATCTGCTCCCTAATGTATTTACCTCAAATCACCACAGCATCACTCAATTTGATTTTTAATACATTTGTACTAGTATTTACATGTCATTTATACATTTTTTACTGATTTTTTAAAAACTGTAATACATTTCGTCGGTTCGGTCAGGCACAGGCGCCTGGGTTCAGGTGGAGCTGATGGGCTTTCAATCCCCCGGCTCCCACCCGAACGGCGGGCTCACAGCCGAGCCAGCACGAACTGCCATCTTGGGAATTATTTCCCAGCCAAGTCTACACAAGTCACCAACCAGTGCATCCTTGGTTTAAGCTAGCTGACAAGAACAGCATCTGGGTATTCCATGTGTTCTTGGTTTATATGAACTTGCAATTGGAACAGTACTTGGGTCATGGCTGATGGCCTTTCAGGAGAACACGCGAACAGAGGAACAGACAAGAACGCATATTGAGAAACAGCCAATAATAAAACGCATACCTTAAACCTACCCCACACGAATATACACATCAAAACTTACTAACATAAACATATTTACACACACATATATTTATGCACATCCACTCATAAAAATATACACACACGTACTCACAAAAATACAAATATCTATATGTACATATATGAATATACCCAAACACATATGTTCACAATAGCAAATGTACCCTATATACACACATATGCATATGCACATGCACTAATACGCATGGATACCTACATACATATTTACACACACACATACATTTATGCACACCCACTCATAAAAATATACACATGCATACCCATGTTCACAAAAAAATATCTATATATACACTCATACATATATAAATATACCCAAACACATATGTTCACAACAGCAAATAGACAGTACATAAACGCATATGCATACGCAGATACACTAACACAAATACATGCCTACATACATATGCATTCACACACACATATTTATGTACACCCACTCATACCCATGTTCACAAAAAGTACAAATATCTATATGTAGACTCATAAATTTCTAAATATACCCAAACACATATGTTTACAATAGCAAATATACAGTACATAAACACATATGCATATGCACATACACTAACACGCATGCATACCAACATACATATGCATACACACACACATACAAGTTTTTTTCCCCCTTTTTTAAAGTATGAGAAAAAGGCTTAGAAGTCTATAATGCTCCAACAGCATTACCATTTCCTATCATGTGCATAAACTCTTTTTCAACCAGTGAAAACCCCTCTTGAAGGAGCATGAATAAACTTTTTGGCTAAATTGAACAGGGCTTACTGCTGCTTTCATTCACGTTTTCAAATGTGATACTTGAAAATGTGCATAAAGTTTTTTTGATAGAAACACGGTTGTTAAACTTTTAAGAATCCAGTATTTTTCTCCTGATTTGAGAAGGAATCATATACACATATCAACTCATACGTGCAGCCTAATGGTGTGTATATGTGTGAGTGTATGGGGCTCCGCTGCTGGTATAGTCAAGTTTGACCTGCAGAAATAACAGTCACTCTCCTCCTGTCACACACACGTCTTCTCCACATCCAGTGTTTTTGCCGTATGACATTACAACAAAGAGGGCGGATTGCATCGGCCTAACAGGAAGTGTTAGGTATACTGATGAGCTCATATTGTCCGCATTCACCTCTGACCCTTTGAGAAGACACAGGAGAGAAGCTTTTGCAGAGTATTAAGCGGAGGGAAAATCAAGAGCGGCCTGTATCGGTCATCGGGGTGACTGGAGCGCA
Organism: Ostorhinchus rueppellii; assembly: GCA_030068375.1. NCBI lineage: Eukaryota > Metazoa > Chordata > Actinopteri > Kurtiformes > Apogonidae > Ostorhinchus > Ostorhinchus rueppellii. Next base: position 8,637,787 of record JAQQZY010000014.1, on the reverse strand, counting down.
AAGAGGCCAGAGGACGACCGCTGTGTTCTCCACCCCGCATGTCTGTCACGCCTCTGACCACCGTCGAGACCGTAGCCTTTGCAAATGAGGAGCAGGGAGGCGATGGACAAAAATGCATGAGGTGTGATGGGATGGAGTGTGAGCAGTGGAGAAATGCATAGATGGAGGAGTCACGGCACCCTTCAAACGGGGCATGTATATTCAGAAAGTGAACCGACCGCGAGGGCTTTGAATCGTCATGTTCAAGAATAAGTTGTGGACATTTTGTTGTGTCCCACCACAACAGGGACACTTCCAAGGATACGGTGGAGGTTACGACCCCAAAGGACTTCGGCGTCCTCTGGCGCAAAGTCAAAGAGAACAGGACAATAGGGGAGTTGATAAGAATCACTTGCAGTCTTTATCAAACCGCGTCGTCTGTGCAGTGATGAACCACTTCAGATGGTTCCAGCTGAACACACCATGTGAGGTTAACAGGGTTGCTACATTTGGCATTAATTCATGGTTTGTAGCTGCTGGGATGCGTCTGTGACCTGTGGCATCCTGTAATGTGTTTGACAAGCGTTTCCACCCTGCAAGGCCCAGCATGGTGTGTACTACTGCCAGCTCTGGCTAGCTCTGGCTCATCCCTATCTGGGGTGATGCTGGCTGAGTTTCCTCTATGAATCTCCTGCCAAATGTTCTCCATCAGCTGTGTTTGCACCGATCATTTAACAGGATGCGCCGTTTCCTACACTGATTGAGCCATCTTTACGGTGAAAAATACCTTATAGTGTTCGTGTTTTTGTACTTTTTTTTATTTGATAATTGTTTTCAAGGTGTCTCTCAGCTGTCACAGCTCATGGGTGACAAGCTGGAAGAACAGTCTAGCACATTCTGTCTGGCTCATTGCACCCGCACCCAGCCGCAACATGCTTGCTTACCCCAACAAAATGAAAAATCAATACATGTCTACCATCTCCCCCGTCTTTTGCAGGACAATTGACCCTGACACCATGATCTCTCAGTGTGAGTGATATTATTTCCACTAGGTTGGGTGAGAGGTAAGGGACACATTTTTCAATAGGAGAGCAAGACACCTCCGACAGCACCTTCCTGCCAATGGCCACTAAAGTCAAGTGCAGGCCATCAGACCAACAAATAGCTCTGACAGCTTTAGGGTCTTTAAAGGCTCAAGAAAAAGAGAAAAGAAACACATTAATATCTGATATTGGAAACATATTTAATCTATAAAGACCCAAACAACCACCAATTGAACAAAATAGTGTACTGATCAAAGATGTTTAATAATTTTTGATCCACTAAACTTATCAATACATTGGTGTAAAATACAGTTTGTCATCTTTTCATGGTCATCAGATATGACCCATTTGGATGTTCAGAGGCCCCGTCGTGAATGTGGAAACACCGTCATCTTCTACAACATTGATTCAACAGTAAAATTCATGGAGTTGGATCAATGAAAGTGGATGGATTCACTGGGTTTATGTTCAGGTACTAATAATTTTGCTGAAAATGTAACTTCTTTTTCTTTTCTTTTTTTTAATATAATAACCCTCAACTTCAATTTGAGTTTTTAATAAACATTTCCATGATCAGTGAATTGAATTTAGGAAAATACATGATTTTATTTTTTTTAAAAATGCAAATTACAGACGATAATATTATGATAAATGGTGATGAATCATTTAAGAAATGTTAAACTGGAAAAAAAAAAATCATTTGGGAACTGTCATAAAAGTAGCAGATCTTTATGGGTTAAATGTTGAGTTTCTGCAGTATTCGAAATTTTATACACATACACATTTTAACAACGTATCCTGTAGGTAAGAACATTTCTCTTTTGTAACAAAAATGCAACATATATAATAAATGAGTGTATGTTTTTGTCTTAAAAATAAACGTAAGTGCATATTATATTATTGCTCACAACCAAAGGACACACAAGGTTCTACATGGAACACTCTCTACAGCTTCATAGATTCCTAAATTAAACAAAATTAGATATGTTGTTATGAAAATAGGGTGACACGGTGGTGCAGTGGTTAGCACTCATACCTCACAGTAAGAAGGTCCTGGGTTCGATTCCCGGGGGGGAACTTAGGGTCTTTCTGTGTGGAGTTTGCATGTTCTCCCCGTGTCTGCGTGGGTTTTCTCCGGGTACTCTGGTTTCCTCCCACAAT
>JAQQZY010000014.1:8552128-8564231 GCA_030068375.1 Ostorhinchus rueppellii | reverse complement strand
AAGTAGCTGGGATAGGCTCCATGCGACCCCCGTGACCCTAATGAGGATAAAGCGGGTATAGAAGATGAATGAATGAACCTTGGCATAGCTGTATTCAAATGCAACTGCCTGTTCGCTGATTCACTAGTCAAGGACTATTCCTCCACCAATTGGATTGGTCCGACTGAACAACTGGTAGTGGCCCATTACACATGTTGAATAGGTGGAAAAGAATGGTGACGGCATTAACGATGGCTGCTTGTATGGAACACAGCAAACAGACTCGTGTCACTGACCTCGCCAGACTGTCCAATGACGTCCGACTGCTGAAAATCGGGTTGGTATTGTGACAATTTTGCTGTGTTCCATTTACCTTAGAAGTCGGAACTCGGACTCAGAGTTGACGTCACACCCGAGTTCAGAGCGTTCCAGTTTCGTTGTTCAAAAGATGACTGCGCCCATGAAAGTAATTCTCACCCTGGCTTTGTCAGAATTCAAGGAACTTCATATAAATATAGAATAACTGATACAACATTCCTTCAGTTAGATAATCTATACACTTTGTTGGGAGTCAGAATATCATTTGTCCGACTTCAGTTTGAGTATTACGTTTGCAATACTAGGCGGCAAAGGGCTAACAGGTTAGCATTTTGGTTGCAGAGCCACAGTAATGGTTCAAATATGCCAAATACAAAACACTTTTAATGCATTTCTAACTTTAGTTGTGGTTCTCCATACATCCGGAACAGTACATGTGCGTATATTACTCGGGTAATGTATCAAATAAGTTAAAAGTGCAAGTAAACTGAACAGCTCAGGCGTTTACGTAAGGCGCTGCCATGATGGGAATATCTTATATATCACTGGTCGGGGTACTATAGTTTGGCCTGACTTTGAAGTCGGAAATCCAAGGTCAAGCTGATGTAGGGGGGGGAGGTTCCCATGACAAATTGAGTTCATCTGACTTCTGAGGATTTTATTTTTTATAAACAACTTTATTTAGTAAAGTACAAAATGCAATAATTTTCAGTCATCATTTTTCACAGAGTCTGTTTTCTTGAAAAAAATCTCAGAAGCTGTGATTCTTCCGACTCTGCCAGTTTAATGGTTAGTTTAACCCATCTGAAAGGCATCTGCCCCATTTTGGCCTGAAATATTGCAATTTAGTCATATCAGAGGAAAACATCTGTCTCCAGAGGAACTCTTGGAAATATCACCAATCATTATGTGTGGCACTGTTCAGTCAGAGCATGTGGTGGGTTCATTTTGTCCATTTTTTTCTTTTATTTTTTATAAACAACTTTATTTAGTAAAGTACAAAATGCAATCAATGTTCCGACTTCCGAGGACTACTGGAACACAGGATTTGTTCAGTCACCAGAACACACCCCGTCTCTTCCGGATACATTCCCGGAAATCGTAATCAACTCGACCCCATTTGCTGGTAACTGGCAGCAATTTTAAATACTGGACATCCGCATTCCAGAGGAGCACGCAGAATGGCAAGTCGGAAGCGTCGGAGCCACAGCTCGTACATCCAAAAAAAGTACAGCAGTTAATCCCAGTTCTAGGCCCACATCACTCCAAATCACCACTTCACCGTTCACTTCTCTCAGTTCAACACCTCCACACCAGAAACATCCATCTTCCACATCTGAACACCAGCAGCCAAACCCCGGACTGGATTCTAACTGACTGGACTGAACTGTGAGAGCAGGGAGTGAGTAAACTTTTTTTTTTTTTTTTAATCTCTAAGCCCAGAGTTGAACTGTACACCTGTGTTTGTTTGTTTTTTTCATTTTGAGTTTAATTTTGTGTTGGTTGATGGATTTTTTTGAGTTTGAACTTTTGGGGGGAGGGGGGTCTATTTTAAATTAGTTTTTTCCAGTTCACCACCCCTTAAAAATCAATAAAACAACATAATACAAAACAAATAAATAAAAGCCCCAAAATCAAACCATCACAGTGTGTCTTTGCCTTTAGTTGTTTTTAAAATGGATCAACCAACAAATTTCTACACTTCAGACAGTTAATAAATCAATCATACACTGTCGCCTATAAGACTAGAATGAAATATTTTACCAACTACAAAATGATTATGACCATGTGATTTATTCCGGATAAAGTGTAGCTAAGACTCAGTATGAAATCACTGACCCTGGCCAAAGGTGGTCACTAATGGAAATAAATAGGAATTTAAAAAGGAATATGCCTGAAAGCAATTATTCCAACTTTATAGGCAACTGTGTAAATACAAATTACTGCAATAAAGCCAAGCAATATATTAAAAAATGTCTTTGTGGGATTAAGATACCAACATTTCTTATCTGCTTGGTTGGATTATTGTATTAATCTTTTTTAAAAAAATAAGCCAGATTTGCCTCTTTTCGACTGCTTTTTGATGCTGTGTTTAATCACTTTATCTGTTGTTTGTTGCCTTGGCTGGTTATTTCAAAGGAAAATAAGTGGAAAACAGCAAAAGTAAAAGCATTCTATTGCTGAACATGTAAATAATGTGCACAGCCAGGAAAAGGTTCCCAGCTGGATGTACCTATTAAGCAAATGTGCGGTCGGATGAATCCAGACTGACCCTGTTCCAGAGTGATGGAGAAGAGAGGCGAATGATGTGACGACAATGTGAATTATGGAAGTAAATGATGACATTACGTGATATTATTGAAATGGTGCATAGACTAATCACAGCTGAATGTAGTCCAGTGAAATATTACAGATTTTAAACACAGATGCTTATGCCTACATATACACACATACTCTTTCATGTACGATTTAATGTCACTGTATCTGAAATGCAAACATCATGGAATTTATAAATAGTTTTAAATAATTGGGATCAGTTCAACATTTTTAAGGTCGGCTAAAATTGACATTTTGAGATAATAAATGAAATGATACTGTGAGAAAGAAACAACTTTCACAGAAATGTAAATTTTTTTATTTTCCTTAGACAGTCCAATTTAAACTAAAGCAATTTTCTCAATGTTTTAAGATTATAATGGCTGACTTTGCTGTTTCCCATACTTCAGGAAGCAAATGTCCCTTTTCTGCACTTGCAGCAAAAATAATGCTTTCATGTAAAGCTGCAGGAGCTGGTCGGGAGGGTATTTTCACATCGTGGTGGGGAAATACTCCATCCTGTCACACTGAATCAGAGGACTAAATATACAGACAAATGACACTTGACTCCATTTCATCATATGATGGAAAAGTGAAGCCATTTTTCCAAGCTTTCATGTTTGTTTGTTTTTTATTTATCCATTTATTTATTTTAATTTTTAAATAAAAAAAAAATATTATTTTTGGAATTTTGTTTTAATTTTTAAAATATGTTTTAAAAAATTTATATTTTTAATTTAAATTTTTTTTCGTTATTTAAATTTTTTCAAAATTTTTATTTTTCAAGCTTTCATGTTGAGTAATACGTTGTCTAATCGTGGCTGTGGATCATGCATTTTAACCATTGTACCCATCTGAAAACACCTGTAATTAACTAAAACCTGTGCGACGCTAACAAATCCTCTCCTTTCAGGCCACTTGAATCACAATATGCTGAAAGGTCTGACATTTTTCTTCCAGTGAAGCTAAAAAACTATTACGCACACTGCAGCCAAGTGCAAAAATACCCTCATCTATAATAGTACCTATAGGATTTTCTGGGGTCGTAATATAGCATGTAAATACAAATTGAATACAACACTTTTAATATACAACATATTAAATCTTACACCTATAATATATTTTCTACTCGAGTATATGCACATGTATTTATGGATCCAGCACGTTCACATCCATAGTGTTCCATAGATTTTATTTATTCATTACGCTGTTCTGAAATCCATTGGGATATGTACATGACACATTTCTGTCTGCAACACACCGGCGGAGATGAAGTCCAAAAAGTGTAATTTTTCTTCAAGGTTGTTTTTTTTTTTTTTTTTTGCAGACACCCTGACAGACACAGCAGCTTCTCATCTGCACTCATTGGTGCAAAGTGAGATAACTGGCTAAATAATTCTCCTTCAGAGCCAGACCGGGCAGAGTCATTCAGCCATTTGTTCACAGTAATGGGCTCTGCTCTCACTTCTGTCTGTTTGGAGTAATGAACCTGATAATACGTCTTAATTAATTAGTTTCATGTTAAATTATGGATGTTTTGTTGTCAGAGTTGCACAGTGAGGTACTTTAAAATATTTTGTGCTATTTATATATTATATGAGCTTTTAGGGCAGATGTGTTGAAACAAAGCACAAAATGAGAGTAAGTGAGAATTATTCAATCTCGGCTGCACTGAAAGGAGACAAATGCGCTTAAAGCACTAAATTTACCAATGAATCACTGTTATGCAAGCTTTGTTCACCTGTGCAAAGTGACCTACTTTAGTACTTTCAGCCAGTACAGGGAAACGTTATATGCAGGCATATCGTCAACCTCTTAAATAAAATAATTGCTTAAGTCATTTTTGCATGTTTTAAAATTTCAGCCATTTAATTCTCTCATGTTTCCTGTTTGACTGACCTTGTTATTTGTATGTCAATAGGCATCTGTTATAACGGTTTTGATTAAAATTGTTAGTAATATGATATATTCAACAAATGGTTCAGTTTTTTGTGTTCCTTAAAATCTGAAAAAAATGACTTGGGCAATTATTTTAAGAAGGCATCAATGTATAAAACACTTTTTTTATTCATGTATTTGTGTTGAACCATGTGCATACTCTCTCATGTGTCTCACTGCTTTTATTTAATGTACTGTTTTCAGTAAAATATATTGCAGCGCAGTGTTTCCCAACCAGTGTGCCATGAGAAATCATCAGGTGTGCCATGTAAAATTATCCAATTTCACCTGATTGCTACTGTAAGTGAACAGTGTGATATAGATCCATACGACTGCACACACCAGTGATCCACTACAACAGTCTCCTGTTTCCCTTTGCAAAGTGAAAGTGAACTAGCCCCAATGCAGTTCATTTTGTTGATAAAGCCACCCTTACTAGTGATGCATGGATTAATGAGTTACCCACGAACCCTGGGTATCGGGTAGGGGCAGGGGGTTTTGTCTGAATACCACAGCGAGGAATAATGTAATAGGACTCCGGTTCAATTTTGTTCTGTTTGTTTGTTGTTTTCTATTTGTGAACCAAATAGTTGGTTTCATAGTCATAAAATCATTTAGCCTGGCAGGCCAAACTATACATGAACTGTATAGTCTGGAATCGGACCATTGACGGAGCTGAAGCCTGTGGGTGGATTCAACTGATGTCATTCAAACTGTTCCTACACGTAATAGGCCAGTTCTGACCAATCAGAAGCTCCATCCTTTTAGCTACAAGTGGAGCCAGCTGGTATATTAGACTGTTACGGTAGCCGGTCGGCAAATACATCCTTCTTTGAAACCAATGACTTGAGTGTGGTTTGTTAGCCACATCTGTCTTTGTTGCTCTCTATGGTTGTTCTGCTGTCTTGCCCTCACACAGCCCTGTTATCGTGCAAAGCCCGCCCCGATGACTCGCGACACAGACGTCGTTGGGGCGGGCTTTGTACGATTTTGTTTTGATTGGTCCAAAATACTTTGTGTCGGACCAATGATGGGCTCCAACCATGTGATGCTAGACCAAACTCAGCAAGAATATTTTCTGCTGCTGTGTGGTCTAGATTTCTAGGCTAAAAATCATTAGCGTTATTATTATGACAGGTTTTGTTCTCATCATGGGTATTGCTATTTTTCTGTTGAGAGAAGACCTTAATTCTTCTGACACTCATTTTGAAGTCTGGCACTATTATACGTTGGACCTCAAGCCGTAAGCTGGGGGTCTGTCCGAGGCCTCATTAACACACCCCTCTCAGCTTATCTGTTCCAAAAGCCAGACGTGTGTCTTTCTTCAGTTTCTGCCACAAAAACAGGCCTGGGTTTCAAACTAATTTGAGACTAGGTTTGCATTACGTTTCAATAAATATACTATTTGTGACATTTTTGTTCGGTAGTTTGCCTTCAGATTTTTCTATTGTGAAACATGTACCGTAGACTCAAAAAGGTTGGCAAACACTATTGCAGCAAATACAAGCCAAAGAAAACTGCTTTATTCTTCCAAACAAAACTATTTTCCATTTGATGTGAATGAGGCTGCTATGACCTGGACTGACACAAACCATAAACGTGCTGTTGGTTCTTTGCTGAAAACAGCAACCAACTCGAAACCCAAAGTACCCGTTCCTGTGTCGAAAAAGTCAGTGTGCCCCCTACACACATGTCTATATTTGTGTTCATGGATTTGGCTCCGCTTCTGTGAGTGATGAGTAAGTAAGTAAATACAAAGCGGCATTATCAGATATAAAGGGGGGAAAAAAACAAGCTGCAATTAATTGATATGACATGTCAGAGCCAGCGCTATGGAAACAAAAAACGGTCCATGACGCAATAATCCAGACTTTATTGATAATATAAAAAATAATAAATGACAGGATAAGAGACTCCAGCACTTGTCTGGCCAAGTCTGTTTTATTTGAGCTTAAACAAGAAAAGATACTTTATTAATCTATCAAGAGGAAATTCAAATGTACAGCAGCACAAGACATTATGCCTCAAATACAATAGAAAAATTAAAAGTAAAAATCAACACATTAAACGTAGGGTAGGCGACGTTTTCCTGGAGCATTTTTTACGATATTGCTTAAAATCCCCTTCACACCCTGATTACAATCAATTAAATGCTCTAACACTAAAATAAAAAATAAAAAATTGTCACCTGTGAAATGGACAGGACTGAAAAAACACCATCCAATCATTTTAACCGGCCCATCGAAATGATTGAATGGTGGCGAGTTGATGCTCCTCAGGAACAAGCATTGCTTTCTAGTACTCTGGAGGCGTGGCTTCAGGGGGAAGTCTGAAGAAAGGGGTTTGGACTTTTAAATTGTGTATTTTCAAAATATAGGTTGCTTGAACAGTTTTTCCAGGTTCTCCTACCCCACCTTTAACGTGGATTAATCCATCATCAACCTAACACATTTCGGGCAGTTTGTCCAAGCAGAGTTACCATCACACATACGCAAATGGACAGTTGATCCGGTAGTGACAGGCAGCAGAACCAACCCATAAAGATGGGAGACGCTAAACGGCACGTTGGCCAACTGGATGGAAATATGAGTACGAAAAAGAAAAAAAAAAAAAAACAAGATGGAAAAAGCCATAATGAATAATATGCACCCAGGAAATAAGGCATGGTGTTGAATAGTGTAGTGTGGAAGAGAATATAAAATGTGACCTGGCAGTTATCAGTAAATGTCGATGAAAGTTTACATCTGACTGATGAATTTTGTTCAAGGTTTGATGATTCAGTTTAAATGACGGTGCTCTACATAAACTGTAAATGCTCTGCTTGGGTCTGAATTCTTCCTTAATTCAACTCCACAGGTCCATCTTCAACCTTATTTCTGAGTAATGATGACAGAAAGGTGGTTTTGAGCGCTGGCCCTTTAAATGCACATGACCCCACCCCCTCAAAGTTTTGACCGTGGTTCTCTGTCCCGTCCAAACACTTCTGTTCATTAGTACAACCAACAGATGAATATTGTTGGCAATCTGCTCAAAGTTTGGACATATTTTCAGTTTTTACTACAACCACTGCTGCTGATAAACAATTATGTCGTACTCTGAGAAATCTTCGTCAGAAGCTTTGATGTTACATGTGCAAATATCAAAATGTAACTAGTTGTAAAACGTAACAAATTAAGAAGAAATTAAAACAAGTTTGTAGAAATCTACTCAATTTTTGCTGGAATGAATATAAAGATAGTTTTTCAGCACCTGGAGGCTTCAAATTCAAACTGTATGAACCATTAGGGTCCAAATACACAAATAAATGAACCAGACTAATAAAAGTGGGTGTAGCTAAATATAACCCCTTTAAAGTAGTCATTATAAATGCAGGAGCTAACCTAACAGGAGCTAAGGTTAGTGTTGTAAAGTATTTTCTCTGCACCACTTAGCTGATAATGCAGTACAAAAAGTCGTGTTGACATAATGCCAACCATCTCTGTTCCATTCCTTAGATCACTTCCAGGATAACACACACTCCTATTGTTTCACATACACTTCTTTCTGTCTCTGCCACCTCCCGTGGCTCACAGCATGACCTGCAGAAAACTATAGCAACATGTTATGTAGTTTGTTTTTCACACAGATTCTTTCTCTTATTAAATCTTAGAATTTCACATTTTGACCTAAGACTGTATCTTGGAAACTACCGCAAACCAACATTTCTGATTTTATTTTTTCTTTTTCGGTGACTCATACTTCATTATTGGTGTATTTGCCACTTGCATTTCTTCTTCTCCTTGGGTATATTTCCGCCACTAAGTTTTGTAATTATAATGGTACCAAACACATTCAACCTTGGAAGTAGGTTAAACTGTAGTTTCGAAAAAAATTCATGCCGATTACAGCTCCAGAGGAATAAAGGTCTTCCCAAGGACACTCAGGAGAGGACAGTGTGTTTGTGCTGCTAATGACTCACAGCAAAACTAGACCAGTGTCACTAGGGCTGTCCACTGGTTCAAATAGGAGAAATTCAAGCACATCAGAGCAATTTTATTAAATATTTTAATATAGTATTAGAAGAGAGGGAAAAGTGCTGCCGCGTAGTCATCTTGTTTTTATGAGGGATGTCTTGCAAAGATTATGTCTGCACAATAGAATAGAATAAAAATATTTATTATCACAGGAACAATGAAAATCACTTGAGTCTCTATTCTGTTTTAGCAGCAAAAACACTTAGCTAGGGCCTGACTTACTAAGATCGCAAATAATGGGTGCAAATTTGCTAGCTCGCACTAAAAATGCATGTGCAATTGATTTGCATGTCACAGGTGGTCAACTAATGCCGTGTTTTCACCATGTGGTAGCAGCCCAGCTCGACTCGATCTTTTTACGTTTCCATTACAAAAAAGGACCTGGAATCTGGTACCTGGTGCTAGTTTTTTGGTACTACCTCTGCTGTGGTTCCAAAATGGAGGAGTTGATACCAAATCATGATGTGTGTAAACTCCAGACCAGGCAGATCAATGTGTGACCCACCATTTTAAAAAAAAAAACAAAGAAAACCTAGATTCAGAGGGTTACAGTAAATATACCGGTAGGTTAATCAGTCCACAACATTAATGACAAACAGTCACGTACCAAGGATAAAATGTATCATCCCATCGACATCCTCCATTGTGTGCATGGCATCACAAAAGTTACACATGCGTCACTATGACGACCAGGTACTCTACGTCGGTAGTATTCTGTATTGGAAACAGTCTCCAGGAATAGTACCTGGTACCAGGGTTGAGCTACATCAAGTCGAGTTGGTTCCATGTAGTGGAAACACAAGGCTACAAAACCATACCGAGGCTTGAGGAATGGAGTTGAACACTTGCCCTAGTTCATGTAAGGGTTCTAAAATGGCATTGCTGGGTAGGCTATATGGCTCAATTATTTTTTTCTTCCATCATTCCAAAATTGTTGACGTGAGCAGAACAGACTTATTCTCTGCGTTGCCTGTGGTTGTGCCTACACCACTTCCTTGCCACAATAACTGCAGCCAGTTTTGCGCAAAGCTATCAATTAAAATCTGCCTTTCAGACGTGTGAAATATAAACGCAAAATCAGCCAATTGGTTTCAGGTTTGGTAAATCGCATTTCATGAACTCAATAAATATTTGCATCTACTCCTTCCATTAATTTTTTGTGTTCATATTCCATATTCATCCATGCAAAAACATGAAATGGGTTGCACAAGCTATTTTGTTCATTTGAGAGGTGCAACCCAATGTGCTTGTATGCAGTTAATTTTGCACATGTTTTTACATGTGCAAACTTTTAGTAAATCAGGCCCTATGCGTAAAAAAGACTATATAAAAATACCACACAGTAACATACTGATTGTTCCTCAGCCCACACATGAGCCTTAAGGTGACAGTTTCTGGAAGTGGAACCCCTCAAAAATAACAGAAATTGGTGTTATTATAGAATTTATTAAGCTGTAAAGTGTTGAATTTTGGGGAAAACTATGGCGCACTGCATTCCTAGGTATTCTGTGTAGCAAAAATATTCGCGACTCATGCATTTACAGTTTATCAATTGGTTCCATCAACGTTCAAAGAGAAAAGTCCATAATTTTATGCAGTGTAACAGTGAGTTTCATTAGTTTGTCTGTTAATGGCATAATATTATTTGGATGAAGCTTTATTATATCCCATTTATAAAGATGATTACTATGTGAGCCATAGGTTTTCACAGTGGTGGTGAAAATATCTCCCATTATGCCCTGCTCCTTTGTGGTGTGAACACCTACTAATAGAACTTTCATTACTGCATTAAGTGAGTTGACATTCTCAGAAAATACACATTCAAGACTTTCATTGTTGTCAAAAGAGGCTGTTGGCTAATGTGTTGACAACCACAACTTATTTCCATCACTCTGCACTCTCACACCTTTTTGTAACTGGTCAATATGATGTGAAAATCTGCAATAAATGGGACAAGCAATGAGTATAGAGGAGTTTTTATGAAGTCTTTAGGAAATAAATGTATAAAGTACACTATTTTGGCAGGTATAGTGAGTTCAAAGATTGTTGGGTAAAAATGGCCACAGTTCCTATGCTAAATTTTGTGAGCACATTTATGGCATGTCTTATTCTGTGTTAGCAACACAGAATAAGACTGTGTTGCCATCCTGTCACGGGGGGGGGCTTGCACCAGAAGAAAGTCTCACGCTAAAACCTCATGACAGACGCAACTCTGCGAGATTTCAAAGGAAAAACAACATGGTGCTAGAAAATGGAGTGTGTCCCTGCAAACCCAACAGATTTCAGTAGATTTTAGCAAAATTATGGAGGGAAAATAGAAAAAAATTGAAAAGGAGTATAGCAGTGCTGAGCTAGCAGTACCCTGGCGCAGTGCCGTTGTCCCATTGTTTGGGGAGAACTCGGATGTGAATGCAAGCTAGATACACCAAATGTAAAAACTCTAACTCAAAAAAAAACAAAAAAAACACGCATGTTCTTTGTTCAAATAGGAGAAATAGAAATAGAAGAAAAAAAATTGCTTGATTAAAACAAGCCTCTAATGCTGCAACAATTGATGCTATTTCTAGATTAACAAGGACAAAAACAACCAAACAAATCTAATCAAATATAAACTAGGGCCCCTCGTAGCACAAAAATTGCTGGTACAATAACCATGGACCAAATTGACATTCCATGACTTTGCTTTTCTAAGTAGTTACAGGAAGAAGAAACAAGCCCATGAATAATCCATCACTCAGGCGACATAGTATACTATTAACTCCATCAGCCTTTATGCTCCAGGAATGGTCAACTACTGTACACCACCTATGGAACTAGAATGATAAATGGGTTTTTCTTGACACATGTCCTTCTTGATTGATAACTGTAGGAGGTGCACTAGCCATATTGGGCGTTGTGCATACTGTAGGAAAAAAAATACCCATCCTGGACCTGGGAGTCTTTTTCTCTCATTTGGAGAACTGTTTGCTTTGCTGCCAAACTGAACACTGAAAATAGTTGCAGTCAGTAATGTGCAGCAGTTTCAATTTTCTTTGTGATAAAATTGTCACCCTAACACCAGGCACAACTGAAGGAATACAGCTTCAGATTCAAATCAACCGTTCATTCAGCGAGCACAAGAAAAAGTACTATGATAAATAACTACTACTGAACCAACGCATCATTTCTAGACAACGATAAATAACATGAATTTTGCACTAAATAAAAACATACCAACTCTAAACCGTAAGAAAACATTGACACTAACCTGATCATGTGCACACCACAAACTTGTTTTAACCTGCTGTCCTTCTTCTTCATTACCAGCCTTAACATCAGCTAAGGGTGACATGGTGGTGCAGTGGTTAGCACTCGTGCCTCACAGCAAGAAGGTCCTGGGTTTGATTCCTGAGCAGGACCTTGGGACCTTTCTGTGTGGAGTTTGCATGTTCTCCCCGTGTCTGCGTGGGTTTTCTCCAGGTTCTCCGGTTTCCTCCCACAATCCAAAGACATGGACTGATAGGTTAATGGGCTAATCTAAATTGCCCATAGGTGTGAAT
>JAQQZY010000014.1:8470187-8487186 GCA_030068375.1 Ostorhinchus rueppellii | reverse complement strand
TATATATATATATACATACATACACACACACACACACACACACACACACACACACAGGGATAAACAAACTTTATTGATCCAAACTAGAAAATTGAAATCTGGACAATCAAACAGTACGGTGGAAGAATAAACTGTCATGTGCAAAGTAAAATAGATTTTTTTCAGTCAGATGGAGGTGCATACATATCAGTAAAGTACATAGTGGACATACATTCATGACCAGGTTGAAACATAGAAGGGTTTCTTCTTTTTTCTTCTGTTTTTCTTGAGTATATCGATAATTGATCACGTAATTTTACAGAATCGCAGCAAATGGCTCAGTAAATGAGTATCAATTTGGTTATGTATTCAATTTGCCAGTTTTATTAAACCAGCTACTCGATATCCAAAGATGCCCCCTTTACTCTCGGATATCATAGAGTAAAGCGTCAAGTCATCATTTTTGACGGATGACGAGCTGCAAATTTAGCAATTTTCCTTTGAAACCTCTTTGCAGCTGTAAACGAAGCTTGAAATTCCATTCCAGAAATATTTAGTTTTCCGTTTTGTAAATAAACACAGGTTCCATTCGTGCTTCGTGCTGTAGCGTAAAGCTCAGGCATACGTGCTTTTATTTCGTGCAACATCCACTGAGGAATGTCAAGGTCACACATAGTAGTCTGAACGAGCCAGTACATGCAATGCTCAAGTAATTATTTCACACAGTGGCACGGTCGACAAATGAGGGCACGAATGTCATCAACCTTCAATCAGCTACAGTGCATTAAAGGCTACATGAAGCCGCGGACTTTAAATGGCCCCGTATATAAATGAGCATGTACTTGTGTTGGTATTGTAAACAGGGCAATCATCAGCCCTCCAATCAAACCAATCAAACATGATTATGTAGCTGTAAAGGCAAAATCAAAGTTGGCTCGTGACCTCTCGCTCTCAAATCACAAGTTTGTATGCAGGCTGTGACGAGAGAGCGCGGCTAATGTCAAGGTGAGCCTGAGCCTCGAGCCATCTGCCACGCCGCTCATCACGCCTTATGCTACAGCCCCTTCCTCTGATCTCGCAAAACGCCTGACAGGCTAACTGTGATTTGGGAGTCGGCTGAGGACATGTTGCTTGTCAGTCTCCTCCCCGATAAGAGCGACAGAAGTTGGCGTTCCATCTCCGACATCACTTTATCATTGTTGTTCGCACGCCACAGGCTCAATCCGTGCCTCATCCGTGACAGGCGACCCTCGTGGCGTGGATTATTTATTATGTATCCGTTATTGGGAGCAGCTGATTGAGTGACTCGTACAGTATCTGACTATGTTATGATTTTGCCTCCCCCCCCGCCCCTTCCAGAAACCAAGCTCAGTACGAATCGACCAGCTCGACAGGGAGCAGTTCAACCCGGATGTCATCACCTTCCCCATCATTGTTCATTTTGGGATCCGGCCCGCCCAGCTCAGCTACGCCGGAGACCCTCAGTAAGATCACACAAACACACAAACGGGTCAGAAATGGAAGGAAAGAACTGACTGAGAATTAAAGCCGAATGAGGGATCAGTTAATAATTAAACGCAGGGATGTCCAAGGCATTTTAATTCAGGGGCCAGTGTGTGAGACCAGCAAAATAAAAGCAGAATAACCTAACACCAACATTTACTCTGTTTTCATGCAATGAAATCCATTAAATCCATTAAATTATGAAAATATTTACATGAGCAAACTATCCTTTAACAATAAAATGCAAATGACCTGAACAAATATGAACAACCTGGAATGTTGAAAGAAAATGAAGTGCAATTTTAACAGTATCTGACTTGTTACTAAATGTTTTGTAGATCCGATCCGTAATGTGCTTATATATATATATATATATATATATGATAGAATAGAATATCCTTTATTGTCATTGTATAGTTATTACAATGAAATTATGCGGGACACCCCCCAGTGCAACAATATAAGAACACAATAAATATTATAAATAAAACTATAAAGATATGAAGATAACAAAATATATTAAAAGAACATTTCAAAGTGCCCCAGGCTATATGCACATCTGTCCATGGAGGTTATTATTTAGATAGGCTGAGGCATAAGTATTTTTTTATTATTATCATTTATCTATTATTATTATTATTATTACTATCTTGCTCCTTGTTGTTTCTGCTAGTACTTTACAATGTGCAATTGCCTGTTTTTTTTAATACTGTTTTCTTTTTTAGAGTTAATATTTAGCTATTTTCTTGTATTGTATTTCCTTAGTGTGTGTTCAGTGTTTGTACTGCTATTAATTTTTTGTTATTTAAAGTTTCAACAGTTGTTCAACAAACAAAAAAGAGGTCGATGCTTTGACTTACATATTGATATAGATACCTCTATAAAATGTGTAGGAGAAAAGAAAAAAAAAATTCCGTGTGCTGCTTTTAGAACCTCCGTTTCCTGAGGGTTTTGCCCAAAGGATCAATAAAGTTCTGTCAAATGTAACGTAATTTAATTGTTAAGATTGCAATTTTTTTTTTCAGGTTATTCACATCTTTTTGTTTGGCTAGTTTGTAAATTTAAATAACAGCATATTTTAATGTTATATTTTATTTATTATTTTCAACCTGAACCTCTGTACCACCTGAAAAATGAGTGAGTTTTTGCAATATTATGCCTCAGTTCATCATTTACACATGTGTACTCCAACTTCCAAGTCACCATGGATCTACTAAGGAACAAAACATTTAATAACAAGCATCTGGAACTGAATATATATTATTTAACTTTATGATCATAACAGCTTGTCAGTCTTTGACTGTTAGTGTTTTTACTTCACATGGACCCTATCGGACCCTTTGTTGGCCCATTTTTGGACCACAGACCTTATGTTTGACACATATGATTTAATGAGTTTGACCATGATTACATTTATATTCTGCAGCTTTTCCAGTCACCATATTTCAACCCAGCTCAACACCTATGAGAGATTCTAGATAAAGTGTTAGACCGTACTCTCGACCTCCATCATCAAAACACCAGATGAGGGAATATCTTTTGAAGAGCAGTGTTCCAACCTTTTGTGTACAGTTCAGACTTGTAGAATCAATACAAAGGAGCACTGCAGCTGTTCTGGAGGCTCCAACACCTCACTAAGACACTGTTGTTGTTGTTTTTTTTCCCTTTAATTTCATACCTGCCTGTATATTTAATTATAAATATGCAGACTCATTTGCATGGATAGAAGAAGAATACTGCATATATTCACATATAAAAGAGTCTTACAGACATTAAAATGACAGAGTTTAGCATAATTTAAAACAAAAAAAAACATGTTAATGCTAAATTATTATCTTTAACAAATGCTTTATGTAAAAATTCTGATGCAAAACGTAATCTGAACTGTTATGTGTGTTTTACAGATGCATGTTTTATTTATAAAAAAAAAAAAAAAGATTTCTATGATTTATCAGACTGTTTTTCTAACCCTTAAAGACCTAAATTACTTCTAGTGACTGAAAGCATCTCCCGATTTTAAAATGTTTCATAACTTTTGAACCACCAGTTCTATCAATACTTTAAAATAAGTCACATAAAATGCAGTTTATCAGCTTTTTAGTGTCATCACATGTGACCCATTTGGACGTTCAGATGCTCCATAGAGAATATAGAAACACTGTCATCTTCTGTAAATTGATCCACAAATAAAACCCATGTAGTTTGATTGGATGTAGACAGTGTTTTTATGCTCAGTTAATCATGTATTTTGCAGAAAAAGTCACTTTTTTCAGGTTTGATATCATAAGCTTTGAGTTTACTCTGAGTTTTTAGAAACTTTTACATGATTAGTAAATTATATAGAGGATAATAGCTGATTTTCACTGAAAAACGCCAAATACAGAATAATATTATAATTAAGTGGTCATAAATCACTTAGGTTATATGTGGGGGAGGAAATCATTTGGAAACCTTCACTAAAAAAGTTCTACTTCTTTAAGAGTTTGGTCATGTCAGAAGGGCATCTTCCCTTCTATATATTTTTCCTTCTTATCCTGTTTTGTTTATGTTCTGTAATATTATATACCCACTTAAAGTCTAATAGATACTACTGCTGTACTGTGTTTTAACATTCAGTCAACATAAGGAAGACCAAAATGATTTACATCTAAAAGCCAGATTAAATCATAAGACAGCAACAATTTAATTAAACACCATAAAAATGCATAAAACGATAAGACCCGACACACAGTGATAAAATGTCCACAGATTTAAAACCTAATAGTGTCTCAGTGCAAAGGGTTAAAAAGGTTTTAGATGGGCGTTTATTGTCAGACCAGTCCATTTCTCTGTTTCACGGTAATGAAGTCCGACTTACTCTACCACTGTGTTTCTTACAGAACTAAAAGGACTGAAAATAGAGCTTATCATTGAAAATATTATGGAGTGAGAAATGTGAAAAGTAGGAGCTTTCAAAGACCACAGTAACGCTCCAAATTATACAGTGATGAGTACAGTGTGGAGAATTTGTGTTTGGTCCGTGGAACTGTCCTGCGTTTGTGTGAGAAGTGCTGAACTCTGCCACATTTAACGCTATTTTTCTCAGGTTTGTAGAGTTTCATTATTTATAAGATGAATTTTCCAGAATTATGCCTCAAGCTTTAAATCCTTTCAGAAAGCGCTGGTTGTCTTCGTTAGCAATTTCTTCAACCATGTTCTCTGATGAAACTAGATGAGACTAGTTTTAAGTGTGGCTTCCTCGGGACAACATGTGCAAAGTTTGTTCACTCGCATTTTTTTTTTTTTACAAATTTTTTTAAATCTTCAAAATTTGCTTTTACTTCTAAAAGGCCACATTTTGATGCTTCATAACAAGGAAATGTTTACAAATATCAATATAATTACTATCGAGCACTGATAGGAAGTCCTATATGGACTTTTGTGTGGGCCCATGACCTTTGACCTTTTGTGACCTTGAATGATCAAACTCAAGGTCACTGTCTAGATTTCAACAGTCTTCTTCTCCAAAACTACTGGTCATATTAATTAAAATGTTTATATGCACCTTCCTCAGGACAGTATTTATAAAGCATGTTCAGTTTGGAGAAATTTAGATTTTTGCATTTTTTAAATACATTTTTTAAATATAAAAAAAGAGCCTACACTTATAAAAGGCCATTTTTTAATGCTTATAGCATGGAAATAGTTAGAGATATGTCTTTAATTGTATTTTTTTATTTCAAATATCAAAAAAGTAAAACAACAAGGGGAAAAAAGTTTCAAAAAAGTAAAAACAACAACAACAAAAAAACCTTTCAGGATGAAGTACAACCTATATACTCCTGCCCCTTAACCTCATCTTTTTCTACTGACCCTGATGAAGTCCCAGGTCAGTTCCTTAAAGTAACTTAAACAAAATGAATTCTAAACAGTCCTGCACAAAACACAAAAATATTATACGAATCAAAAACAAACTGTTCATTTCGTAGTCATATTACACATAGATAGACTTCACTTTAGACATATGTAGGCAAAAGAAATTTCAGATCTAAAAGGACACTGCAATAAATGGAAATAATCAACCAAAAATATTAATACAGTTACTATTTAGCACTGATGGGAAGTCGTATATGGACTTTCATTTGGGTCCATGACCTTTGACCTTGAGCAGTCTTGACGGGTCAAACTCAAGGTCAACAGTGTCTAATTTCATCAATCTAATCTGGAAATGGTTACAGATATTAATATAGTTACTACTGAGCACTGATAGGAAGTCATATATAGACCATCCACATCTCCGGCATCAACATCACAGAACTGTACCGTAGCAGCAGAACCAGACAATCTCACAAATTCAACTTGTAACTTATTCTTGATCGAACGTGCTGTGAGATACAGGGACCCTGGTCGAATTTGATTTAATCGCTCCTGCTTTGTCCAAACAGATAAATACAGATGCCTTCATGTGAAGTGTGATATTTAATACAATCAGAGTCACAGTCTGTCTGTGTGAGACCGACAAACGCCATTCCCACCCCCCCTACTCCCACCCCCACCTGCTATTCCCCATCGCTCCCTCTACTCCTTATTCACCACCGCTCTCCCAGGACACGTTGACACCAGAATCATTCGTGTTACACTCAGAGGACGACGAGAATGGCGTATGTCGTAGAGGCGGGGAGATAGATGGGTGGATGGAAGGGGGAATAAAAGGATGAGGAGACGAGTGGCGTGACATTTTCACATGCGTCGTCACGGGTCCCAGGTTTCCGCTGGGTGCCTCCGCTGCGGGAGCTGCCGCGGTTTATGTCTTGTGAATAGTAATGCCACACACACGAGGCTGCAGCAGGGAATACTGTACTGTGTTGCTGCATAATTAACAAAAGCAATGTATTAGATCATCTGAGCTGCTGTCTCTGAGGTGTTCAGAGAGAAAGGCGACAACAGCACAGCGAGCACCAATCAAAAGTTGGTACACAACTTTGTTTCTGCACTCTCATTCTAAATTTAAACCTGTGGATTTCTCTTTTAACTCCAGGACGCGTTCTCGATCACAACAGTCGGTGGGAGGAGGTACATGAGGAAACTGGCAATGATAAAGATGTCAACAAGAGGATGATCATTAGAAAATCCATTTGGTTAGAACTAGTTTGCGTCCTCCCTTTGACTAATGTCTTCTCTCCCCTGCCGCTACATTTTAGCCGTCCATCCGTTGAGCTCTTTCATCCCTGTGCACCCTGCCGCCATGTCAAACTTCTCAAAGTGGCAGACAACGACAAATTTATGGATGGACTGGGACATCATTAGCTGATGCAGAAGCGAGTAGTAAGAGACCGGCGGAAAGGGTTTCCTACCACTGTTAATGATGCGTGTAGCGAGGGCAGGAGTCGGTGTTGATTGCGGCGGCGGCAATGCCACAGAGAGGGAGCTTTGGACACAGCAGCAGCAGCATATATTAACTCAGGAGACTGAAGAAGCTGTGTTTGTCGCGTTCCCTCCACGCCGCCCGCCGGGTGGATGTGTGTTCAGGGCCGCCACTCCAGCCTCACTCCAACTCCATCACGACCGCCGAGGCAAGAATTGGGACGTGTCAGGGGTCAGGAAATGTAAAGAAAAGAGAGCAGAGATGGAAGAATAAGAGTGGGCAGAAAAGCATTTCATGAAAGAAGTACAAAGAAGAAGAAATACAAAGAGAGAAGGCAGAAGCAACACGAGAGCGGCTCCAAGACGGTCACTTCTGTCACTATTTTAACTTCTATATTTTTTTTATGACTTGCATTTTTGAAATTTTCCCAAACATATATCACAACAAAGTGACACCGTGATGCGTTGGATAGCACTGATGCCTCACACCAAGAAGGTCCTGGGTTCGATTCCAACACCAGTCGATGGGGGTGGGAGTTTGCCTGTTCTCTCCAGGTTCTCCCACTTCCTCACACCCTCCAGAGACTTGGGTTAATCTAAATTGCCCAAAGGTTTGAATGTGAGAGTGATTAGTTGTTTGTCTCTATATCTCAGGCCTGTGATGAATCGGCAACATGCCCAGGGTGTGCCCCGCCTACCCATAAGTAGCTGGGATAGGCGCCAGCGACCCTGGTGAGGATAAAGCAGGTTCAGATAATGAATGAATACATCTAACATTAAAATTCAACTCGTAGGAACCCTGACTTCACTCCAAAAAAGAGTGATAATTGGACCTGATTTAAGTGTTTTGTTTTGTTTTTTACTTATTACCGCCGCCAAGGAGGTTATGTTTTCATCTGCGTTGGGTTGTCGGTCTGTTTGTTTGTCTGTTAGCAAGATAACTGAAAAAGTTATCGACGGATTTTCATTAAATTGATTGATTGTCAGAAATGGGGTATCCTACAGATGATTAGACTTTGGTGGTGATCCGTACATTCAGCGCCATCTAGTGGATGAAAGTACAAACGCTGCCTTGGCGGAGGTCTGCGCTCTCCGAGTGCTTCTGTAGTTTTTTTTTTGTTTTTTTTTTGCTGATTTTACACATTGAAAAAGATTATTCCAATACGCTTTGATACTACGACGGTTCCAAAACATGTGGGCTATGAAGTTGGACCGTCTTCTGCATCCATCACAAACAGGATCTCCTGAGGGGAAGATTTTCGATAGTTTAGACCTCGACAACTGCAGCCTGTCACCTTCTGTGTGAATTTACTGCTGTCACCCTAAAGTAAAGTTTAACTCTTAACGGTCTGAACTGTTTTTGTGGCGAATTCCAAATGAATTTTTCTCTCCATCTAAGTAATTTCCCACCATTTCTCATTTTTTCAGTTTTCAGTCAAAATCAAGTATTTTCCTTTATTTGATTTACTATGTAAATTCAAAGGATATTACATCAAAGCAGTGAAAACGAAAGAAAAACTGACATTTCCGGGAAAATATATCATTGACTAAAAGTAAAAATCAGTATCTACAACCGCTGTTGTTACGTCCCAGCCTAGGGGTTAACAAGGACATGCATAATGTGCTCCCTTTTGTGCCCTCCTAACCCCCAAGCACAAACTCCAGACCAAAAAAAAACTATATTCCAAAGTATTTATTCTTAAATAATTCAAAGAAGGTTAGGAGAGGGCTCAGCTAAAGCAACAAACAAAAAAGTCTTTAAAGTTAAACCTAAATTTCCTGTCTCAAAATACATTAGAGTTGGGGTCTCAAACATATGGCCTGGGGGCCAAATGCGGCCCACCAAAGGTTCCAACCCGGCCCGTGGGATGAATTTGCAAAAAATTCCACAGTCAAAGCTGTTGAACCTATTTTAGTTTTTTCCACATACAGACCAATAGGATCTCAAGTAAAATAATAGCACAATAGCCTATAAAAAATAGTCACTCCATATTTTCTTCTTAGTTTCATGTGAAAAAATAATGACATTATGCCTATAAATAATAATAATAATAATAATAATAATAATAATAATAATAATAATAATAATAATAATAATAATAATGATCATAATCCAAATTTTTATCTTTGTTTTAGTGCAAAAGATAACATTAAATAATGAAAATATTTACATTTACAAACTGTCAAACATGAACAACTTGAAATATCTAAAGAAAATGAAGCACAATTTGAACAATTTTCTGCCTGTTACTAAGTGTTTATTGTCTTTGTAGATCTTATCCATAATGCACATGTAGAAATGATAAGTTGAGGCATAATGTTGTTAAAATTGCACTTAAATTTCAGTTTTTTCAGGTTATTCACATCTTTGTTGTTTGGATAGTTTATAAAACTATTTTCTTAGTTTAATGGGGTTTTTTTTTGCACTAAATCAAAGACAAAAAATTGGATTTGTCATTATTTCTAGGTTATTATTCACGGGGCAGCCACAGCTCAGGTGGTAGAGCAGGTCGTGTAATAAACGAAGGGTTGGCAGTTCAAACCCTACTCTGTCCTAGTCAGTCTGTTGTGTCCTTGGGCAAGACATATAACATAGAAATATAACAGAAAATATAAAGTTACTCAGAAACCTTCCATTATTTCTTGAGAAGGCTAATTAAAGGTGGTCACACATCTTCAAATTCTCGAGCTTTACCTCTAATTACATTTTTTGTTTTTTAGTTGCACTCGGGACTATTTTAATGCCAGATGAGTAAAAAAGCGGTGTTCTAACCAGTCACAGTGTTATGATTTTTATGGTCAGTTATTTGGCCATTTAGTGCCTTATAACTAATTTATTGTTATGCTTCAAAGAATATCAAAAACCACTCAAGTATGCCCAAAAAAGGAAGCTTAAAGGAGAGGCTTGAACTAGAAAATGTACTGGGGTATCTACAAGGCTGAGCACACGAAAGCTTTCTGCAGGCTCATTACTGAAACCATAGACTTGGTGTGTTTTCTTACCAGCAGCCTGTGGTAAATTTTAGCTGCAGAGCGGTGTGTTTTCCTGCTCGGTGCGACTCTTTGGGGCAGGTGCGAACACAGTAGTCGCACAGATGTACAGATCAAAACAAAAGCAGGCAATTGAGGTAAAGATGTGCACATGCCTCTCACAGATTACGTTTTAAATCCACCACTTGACAAGACGTCCTCTGACATCACTGCTGTTCTTTGTGATTTACCTTCCCTCTTTTATTTTCAGAGCATCCTATATCATAACGCAGAGCTCGAGGGCGTTATGTGACTTGTTTTGTCAACTACACCCCTTTGGCAGGAAAATAAAAAAAGCTAAAATGAATGGTGTAAGGGTAGATTTTAACCCATAAGGACCCAAAAACCAAAAGTATCTACTGATTTGAGATGTTTAATAACGTCTGCACTGCTTATCCTATCAATCCATGTAAATAATTGGTATAAAATACAGTTTGTCATCTTTTTATGCACATTAGATATGACCCATTTGAACTTCCAGAGGCGCTCTGTAGTTACCGTGGAAACACCGTCCTCTTCTACAACACTGATTCACCAGTAAAACCCATGGAGTTTGATAACTAGAGATAGATGTTTTATGTTTACTTATTGATATCTTTGCTGAAAAAGTCACTTTTTCCTCGGGTTTCTCCATTTCTATTCTAATAATCCTCAACTTTTTAAAAATTATGTATATATATATATTTACACTTTTTTCATTTTAAGCATTTTTCCAGTACGCACCACAAGAGAGCGGTCTCTTAATTTCATTGTATATATGTATAATAACAATAAAGGCCTTCTATTCTATTCTATTCTATTCTATTCTATTCTATTCTATTCTTCTATTCTGTTCTCTTCTGTTCTATTCTAACTTTAGCTTGAGCTTTTATGAACATCTACCCAATCAGTCAATTAAGTACAAAAAAAAACCCCAACCTGATTTTCACTGAAAAAAATAAACAAAACAGAAAGTACAGAGAATAATATTGTAATAAATGGTGATAAATTACTTAAAAGTTAAATATAGAGATAAAAACATTTGTAACTGTCACAAAAGTAGTGCTGGGTCTTTATGGGTTAAAAATGCTTGAATTTGACCTTGGAAAATGTTCTGTCTTGTATAAGCTTGCATATGGACTATTGTTTTTTTTTATTTTCTTAAAGTAGCCAAACGTACATCAAATGACCGACTTTGAAAGTTTTAGAAAAGATTTGTTTCTCTTTTGTAGGCATTTCCAGTGATCCTCAAAGAATCTTCTTTGCTTTGAGTTCTGGAAAAATCTATGCGCAGCTCTGTGATACGAACATATGAGAAGCAAACGCTGGGGCAACCCCTCATGTATGGAACACATCAAACAATCTGTCAACGGCGTTCACGTTGTGCAACTAGAACAGCCTGCCACTGTGACGGCTCCATGTATGTATGAGGAGTTTGGCCCTTGATTTAAACATGTAAAATACAATGTCGATTCACAGTGATGCAATACTGGGAAATTGTTATTTTTTTTATACTTTATTTTTGTTCAGCATTTTTATAGTCATGTGTGTAAGGTACAAGCAAAACCAAGAATTGGTCATACATATATCACAAAATTCTGTGAAAATCAAAATACATGTCAGATTCATACAGTGCATTATATATTACAATTGAAAGATGCAAACTCTGTCCATTTTTTCCAATTTGGTGTAGATTTCCCTCCCCTCGGATTAAGTGAAAAGGTCAGTTTTTCCATGTTTTCAATACTCTTTATAATATACTGGTCTACAAGCAAAATGCTTCCAGAATAAAAGTAGTTCACCTTTACCAAATTTGAGCCTAGTTGGTTGTAGTTTCCAAGATATTCTAAGAAATTCTGACAATTAATGAGAGAATGGATTTGATTTAAAAGGAAAGTTTGTCTCAGAGTCACCAGATCTACCTCTAAACAGTTTCTCCACATTACAATACATTCACTTTTCCGGTTTTTTCTAGTAGAACATCGATAAAACCACTGTGTAAATGTAAATAAACCAGCATATATGTGTAATCGCTTTTTTGCTAGCTGCTAATAATATCTTTAACAGGTATTTATCTTGTGCTGAAAAATAAGAAGCAATTTTCCCGAGAAAAATTGTTATAAAAGAGCACTCAATATCTAGCCCAAATATTTTTCTAATTGCTTGTATTATTCCATGCCAATAAGGACAAATGGCTGGGCAATTCCAGAATATGTGATACTGGCAAATTCTGTGCTAAATAGTTTTTTTTGTTTTTGTTTTTTTAACTATTTTATTTCGAACATGTAGACAAAGAAAGTAAAACAAAATGAGACCCGCCAACCAGATATCAATAGTGACAATTAAAAGGTTGATAGGTAAACAATGTAATGCACAATGTAGCAACGCAAGTTGTAATAATACAACTAAAAAAATAAACAAGTAAAGTGACACATGCTCAAAAAGAAGTTAGAAGAAGTATAAACAAATATACTCCTACTCCCAATCTCTATTCCTCATGGTTTCTACGTAAATAATTGCAATTATAATAATAATAATAATAATAATAATAATAATGATGATAATAATAATAATAATAATAATAATAATAATAATAATAATAATAATAATAATAATAATAAATGTAATACCAATAACAATGACAATAACATTACAATGTGACACAAAATTGTTGATAATTGCACTATTGTAAAAATACCCTTATTTTTATAAGAAGAAAAAACAAATAAACAAAATAACAAAAAAAAAAAGAAACCCAATCAGCCATCAACAAATATCAATAAGGGAAGTAATATTTTGTGTAATACTCTATAATATGATAATACAAAATTATTATATAATATAATAAAGTAATATTCTATGTAATGTTTTATATAAAGCCCTATCATCAGTAGACCACTGTGCCCCGCCCCCTCAGGCCCCGCCCCCTCATGCCCTGTCCTCTGTATTTTGTAAAAATCATTTGTTTATATTTGTTTTTAAACCGTTTGATGTTTGTACATTGTTTCAGTTCTACACTCAGTTTGTTCTGTAGTTTTACTCCCTTTTTTGATAAGCAGAATCTTTTCATTGTGGTTCGACATCTTTGGATCTTAAAATTTAACCTTTCCCTTAACTCATACCCTCCTTCTCTTTCCTGAAACCGTTTCTGTAGATGGCTTGGTAATAGATTGTTTCTGGCTTTGTACAGAAATTGTGCTGTTTGGAATTCGACCGTATCGTGAAGTTTTATTATTTTTGACTTTACAAACAGTAGATTGGTGTGTTTACGATAACCTACATTGTGAATTAGACTATTATAGTGACTTAAAAAAGCTCAAGAAAAGGCAAAAATGCAAAAAAAAATATGATTGCCTTTATTCTCCAGAAACAAGACGAAACAAAAGAAACACCATTCACTCTTTCAGCCGCTTAAGAATAGATTGACAATTTCTTTTGAATACCAAAAGTGAATTATATATTTTCATTCTATCTTGTCATTGTTCCATAATTTAATTCAACAGTAAATGTATCTGCATCTAATTCCTCCGTGACCACATTTGCTTTTCAGTCACATTCATCAGAATGATTCTAATTTATTTTGATACTACAAGAAAGTCTTGTTGTCTTTTTTTTTTTTTTTTTTGATATGGATATTAACTTTGGTCTGTACTTAAACATAATAGGTGACGGTAATCTACCTTAATACTGGATTTCACCTGCTACGCAACATAGAAATAAGGAGAGAAAAAAAGAGAAGATAGTCTAGTGTGTGCTACTGTAAAAACATTGCATATAAACAGGTTTTTCCAAGGTGGCAAAAAGATAGCGGTTGTTATTTTTACATGAATATAAACCAACAAAAACATAACTGGAAGTGTTATATTCCACTTCAGCAGGCATATCCTTCAAAATCCCCTGATGTTTGAACACTGGGCTTATAAATTTCAAAGAACAGGAACTTAAAAACAGTGGGTTAGTCGGATCAAACTAAGCAACCATCAGTAATGATAATAATAATACGGGGTGTCCATAAAGGGTCTTTACAGTTTAACACATTTATTACAAAAGCAAATGAATAGACAAATCTGTGTAAATTCATGCAAAATAAAAAGTAGTGAAGTCATGAAGTGTTTTTGCCTCATTTAATACACTTTTATTGTATGAAGCACATCAAGACACTACTCCATTTCTTGCCATGTTGGCTGTAACGCAGCCTCATCGTTTGCTTTAGGTCGTTGATGCCCTGTATCTCTGTTTGATACATGATACCTTTAACATAACCTCAAATCCAGAGGAGCGATATCTAATGAACGAGGTGTCCAGGGAATCGGACCATCCCTTCCAATCCACCAGTTTGGAAGTGTTTAGGCGCATTTCCACTACACTGGTCCCGGGACTTTTTGAGGAAGGTACTTTTGACCAGGCCGCGAGTTGGCCTGGTCCTCTCAGGGGTCGTGCCTCGTGTCTGTAAGAACCTCACGACTATATCATCATATCACGTCTGTTTCGGTAGTAATGTCACTAACAGAAAGTGCCAAAACAGCAGCAGAGGGGGAAATCGCAACAAGACTGGACATGGACGCGGACGAAGTTGGGATGTTTGCTTCTTACCTTCTTCACTGTTCTTTCGTCGGGTAAGAGTAGTCGTCTTCTGCTTCGTCGTGTTGTGAAATTCCTCCAGCAACTACTCTTTTAAAATTGGAGGTTGTTTGTCGTGATCTGCTAATGTCATTTTGACAACCAATCTGCGCGAGTTAGCCACTAGTAGTGCCCAGCGACTGTACTCTCCCAGCTGTTCTTGAGTACCTACCCTCGAGCAGGTACTCCATTGGTTCCTGAAAACGGCCCTGTCAGAACAGCCCAGTTGGTGGAGACATTTGCATACCGTGAAGTTCCTGTAAAACGGCCTGGAAGTTCCAAAAGTGGAAACACGCCTTTTGATTTAGGAACCCACCAACATGCAGTCCCCACTGTGGTGGTGCACCATGTACCTGGGTTGAAGGTCGAACAGTTGTGGTGACACATATTCAGTCTAAAGTTGAATGTAAACATTTGCAGTAATTGATGTCTTATTGAAGAAGAATGGACCAATGATTCGATTACACATGATCCTACACCAAACATTTACTTTTGGACTAGGGCTGAGAGATGAGGGAAAAAAAATCATACCACGACATTTTTTCTGTGTCATGATATAAATCAAACCACTATTTTTGTCCAGCTTAAATTTTCCATTACTCATAAGTGACAGATGTGCAGAAGAACATTATCCAACTGTTTCAGATAAAAAAAACAGACACATATATTTAAAACTGAACTAAGTCTGACCAGCAAGCAGAAGCTTTCAAGTTTTAAAAGAGAACACAAACAAAACGCACCATCTTCACCAAACAATGCTGGGGGTTTATATGTGGGGGTGTATTCCTTAACTGTGTAACTGGTGTAAACTGAAAATGAAACTTAACATGCTTTAAGCGTCTGTCTCCTGGCTTCGATGTCACACCCTACTTTTCAGTAACCCGGTCGCCTGAGTTCTAAGTCAGATTTTCTCCAGAGGGGACACTCATTACCTTACACTGCAGCTCCAACGTTGGCGTGTGTGCTGCGGCTGCTCTTCCACCTGTGCTCTGTGCATCAACCTAACTTTTTGTGGCTCTAGCGTGATTGGATCGGTGTGGCGCTGCGTAATTATGATTGACTCCTCTTATGTCGTTCTAAACAAGGACGAAGGAATTCTATCAAAATTGTATCAAGCATGTCTCATATTTCTATCGAGGAAACGTTATATCATGATATATATTCTTTTCGTTTTATTGTCCAGCCATACTTTTGGCTATTTCAGTGATTCTGTGCATCTGATTATGTTTCAATAAACTACAATACACATTGTTTCTTTTCTTGAGAAGTAGCCATGTGTTTAGGGGTTTATTTAACAATCTGTTTCATCAACATTCTACCTGAAATACACAAATGCAATACCATTAAAAACTTTGATAACCACTGAATACATACAACAAACTTGATTAACATGTCTCATCAGTTGCTTTTGTAATAATTTTTTTTAATTGTAAAGAGACTTTGTGGAGACCCTGCATTACAGATAGCTAATTTCTGCAGGAAAACTATTGAATTTATGGTAACTTTACAGTAACGGTTGAACCCACACTTCTAGAGTGTAAGATACATAAGGAAAACCCCTGCTTTCTTTGCAATGTGGCAGTGTTTGGATTTTGTTTGATTATTATTTACTTTTATGTAACCAGGAAGTCCTATTGAGATTAGAAATCTCTTTTGTAAGGTAGAGGTAGCCGCTATACAAAGTTAAACATGTAAAACACATACAGAATGCACGGTGAACTATAAAACAGAATGCTGGGATTACGTAACATAAACTAGTGATGAGTCATTAAGAGACATTTATGTAATACAAACGCGGGTGTGAATGCCAGCCATCCGCAGCGTCGATCCAGGTTCTGTATGTGAAAATGGCTCCAAACGGAGAAAAGGAAAAGGACGGGGGGGAAAAAAAAGAAGAAAGAAAGAGGCAGCATATGCTAATGAAAGCATGTGCAGGGAGTGGTGAAAGCCGCGGCAGTGTTACCCTGAGAGCACACAGCGGATCTGTGGAAAGGTCATTGGAGCGGATTGGGGACGAGGGGGCCTCCCAGGCTGGATAGACGTCCTCTCTCTCCCCCTCGTCTCGCCCTTTTCTTCCTGGCTCTCTCCGTCTCTCGTCTGCCCGGGCCGCCTCAGTGTGGAGGTGGCGGCGAGCTGATAATCGGGGCGTTAAAGCCGTCTCATTCCCTCGTCTCAGTCTCTAATGAAGTCCAAACTATTAAAGCTCTATAATTCTTCTATTCCTCAGTACTGCCCCCCTTTCG
Organism: Ostorhinchus rueppellii; assembly: GCA_030068375.1. Classification (NCBI taxonomy): domain Eukaryota; kingdom Metazoa; phylum Chordata; class Actinopteri; order Kurtiformes; family Apogonidae; genus Ostorhinchus; species Ostorhinchus rueppellii. The sequence continues at coordinate 8,470,489 of JAQQZY010000014.1, read as the reverse complement.
CTTCCTCACTCCTCTCCTCTATCTTTAGGCCTCTCTCCCGTTCTCTCTGTCAATGCGCCATCCAACCCCCCACCCCCCTGCCTTCCGAACCCCACCACCTTACCCCTCCATCCCACCAATCATAATTGAATAACTCTGGGTAAATGAGGAGAAAGTCTCCTGAATGGGAGCAGAACGGTCACACTCGGCCCTCAGTGCATCAATCAGGAGGTCTGATTGAAAAGAGAGAGCGGGAGGAAGCAGGAGAGATGTGTGGGGGGAGAAAGGGTGGGGGATGGGGGGGGGGGGGGGGGGTTGGTATA
>JAQQZY010000014.1:8432522-8445054 GCA_030068375.1 Ostorhinchus rueppellii | reverse complement strand
CAATGGGATTGTGAAGAGGTTTTCAAGCAATATGGTAAAAAAATGTTCCAAAAAAAGATCTCCCACCATACCTTTAATTGATAAGCATCGATTTTCCTGTGAACCTGAATTTCTCTTTCGATAGTTTATAAGAATCAAAGCTAAATATTATTTATATACTACATGAAAAAAACATGTCTTATTCCTTAGTTATTGCTATATTATACATTTGGATACAGTACAGGCAATGACATTAAGGGAGTAGAAGTAAATAAACTAAGCAGAGAAATTCAATTAAATAAGTCGATCTGAAGAGGGGCAGTTTTAAGAAATGTGCGTCTCTGACTTTGCATCACTGACACGATCGAGCAAGATTTCAGCATAGATGCAAGCAAATACTTATTGACAGTTAATTGATAGTCGATTAATTCTTTATATCCCTTATCCATAGATAAGACAGTAAAAAAATGTACATACACCCTTAAAAAATGCCTTCAGATGCATTTTTTTCACATTTCTGAGCATTTCATTTGAATATATGATACTATGAAAGCCTCCTCGGCCAGCAGTTTTGTTATTTTAGCAAAGTTCAAATAATCACACAAGTACTTCTCAGGTTGCCCGATTTGTGCCCGAAAAGAGGTGCGCACGGAGGGGGAAGGGGGCGGGACAAATGGCAGTTGGCTTTGATAGACATATCACCATTCAATTGTTTCGAGTGGGCACTCAAAATGATTGGATGGTGTTTTTTCAGTCCTGTCCGTCCCACTGGTGAGTAAAACTTTTCATTTTTGTGTCAGAGCATTTAATTAATTGTTTGCAATCAGAATGTGAAGGGGATTTTTAGCAATATAGTAAAAATGCTTCAGGAAAACATCTCAGACCCCACCTTTAAGCTTGTAAAGGCCACTTAGTTTAGGTTTTTTGTGTTTTACCGTGGTTACATCTGCTGTGTTTTCATGTCGAATCTGAAGGAAAAAGAGAAACTGGACAGAAACTGTTTTTCCCTCTTACTAATTTAGATAATCTTATTACTATGTGCTGATAATGCTAAATTTCTGAGTAGTGGCAGAAATATTTCTTTTATTTTAGGTTTATTTAAATTCTCAGTCACATATTCCCTGAAGGTTACTGTAACCACCCTGGAAGCTTCAAGGAAACTTCACATTGATTGATTGTACTTATTGAAAGTCAACTACCGGCGTACATGTGACTCTAGTTTAGTTCTCTTTTGCTTGTCATCACTGGTAAATCTATTGAAATCAGTGCTTTTAGCCAAGATGTATTTAATCATCTGACCTCTGCTCTTTGTGGTGCAGGTTTTGATCTGAAGTCCAGGGCCACATTTCACCATCAGGTCCCACTTTTATGTCACATTGATTTATTGTGAAGGCCATATTGTACTGTAATTATAATTCCTATGGTAACTGTTTGTAATAGGAAGCTGTCTTGACTGACCACAGAATGTGAAACTACGAACATGGAGCCTAGGCTGTTTTTGATCAATGTGATGCATTTACATAGACCGACACAGAAGGTGAAAATTATGTTACAGCATGGCATCTTCAGTACCTCAATGTTTTTTCTTGTTTTGTTTTATTGCAGAAGCTATGCAGCTGTAATAATCTTAGAAGTCTGACCAAGATGGTTAACCAACTGTCATGTCTGAAAGAGACAAAATCTTCCAACCTTATTTAAATATACAGCGGAATTAAATGAAAACTGACTTGGAACTAAAGGCTCGGTATTCTGTAAATGTTGACATCCTCAGAGGGCAGGATTGTGCAGAACCAAAGTCATCACAGCCTGTTCAGAAATACATGCACATCTAAAATCTTGGCTAAAACCTTTGGCTTGTAGTCCTTGTTGGATGTCATTTAAATGTGTTTTCAGAGATCAGGTCAGTGTGAAGGTTGAATAACAATGTGGTTTTGCTGCAGTGAGAGTGGTACATGACATCACTTTCTTATTTTTTTAAATTTATTTTTTTATTTTATTTGCTTGTAACACATGTGGCAAATGAAGATAACTGAATATTTTTTTTATTTACAGTTGTTGAGATTTTTAGCTCTGGATGCTGATTCATCCATGCATGACATAAACAATGGAGTGTGAGGTAATGACATTGTTGAGTGTTGTTTGCCAAGCAGGCAGTTTGCCCATCACTTTCCCTGCATGCGGCTACAGAAGCAACACACTTTCCAGTCAAGTCCACCGCTCTCCACTGAGCGATGATGTTTATTCCCGTTTAGCCAAAGGCAGTTGAGCAGCAGCCGAAGCAGTGATCACTAAATCCAAATCCCTGCGATACTTTACGCAGTCATTATGTTGACAGGAACAGTTGCGGACGTCAATCCTCTCCCCACATTTCAGCTTAGAAGCCAATACTGCTGTTACACGTCGTCCTCAACTGTGAAGGACCCACAGTGTTTACACAGCAACTGATGTATTTGGCTTGATACTTTTCCTTTTCGAGTACCTAACTCTGCGGTTCAGGCGGTGTAGTAGGCAGTCATTGACTTGTGTCTGACATCGCACAATGGGGGAGACGAAATTGGAAGTTGCTGTTGTTGTTGTTTTTATTTATATTTTTTTTATCAAACTGTCAACACAGCAACACGGTGCTTGCTAGATTTCTGCTCGTGTCATGTCAAATAAGTAGCTCTTTTCTTGCTCCCAAAATCTTTTTTTCCCTTAACTACAGGGGGAAAAAAAGTATTTGTCATGTCTGTGTTCAAGCCTACAAAGCTGAGAGCCTCTTGAGCAACTATAAATATTGAAATCTCTCTGTTAACGTTTTACATATATATCTCATTGGAGCTTGAAATTGATTTGAAGTTGGCTGAAAAGAGACAAGCATTTTGAAATGCAAGCCCAGGGGGTTAGCGTATTTTATTTTATTTTTTATGTGGCTGAGATTAACGCTCTCCTAATGTAAGATTGATAAAGGCTTGACATATCCTACTGAGCCCTATCTCTTCCCTTTTCTTCCCTCAGCGAGTTTTCGATGTTGAGCTGTGCCAGTCTTTCTAGGCACAGCAGTTTTTGTCCTCTTTTCAGACAAAGCTGAATACTGACTAATACCTTTCCTTCAGGGTTATTTTACCTCAAATTCCCACTTTTGCCTCTTTTTTTTTTTTTTTTTTTTATAGGTTTAATAGTTGAAGTCATTAATTTTCACACAAACAACTTTCTCTGTGACAAAGAGGCGAGGGGTAACCTCTTTCTCTGCGACTTCTCTTTCCCTTCAAGCGGCAGCTGCTGATCTGACGTTATTAGACTGATTTGCTCTGACCGACGTTACTGTTCATAATGAATTCTTAGCCTAAAGAGGAAATGGAACGACTCTGGCTCTGTGGAGAGTCTCCACAAACCCTGAGGTTGGACAACACTGTGGAAGGAGTAACCAAGCAGATTCACCCAAGTGCCTGCTTCTTCCTTCTGGTTTTTTTTTTGGCATTTTATACTCCTGCTGTGCCATATTTCAAAGCCTCAAATTGTTCTTTTAACATTTATCTGTCAACTCTGTTTTTCAGTAGAGCTGCACGCTTGAATGCATTTATTTGTGGATGGAAAACATGTACTGCAACTATTTTGATTAAGCTCTAATTACCACGGTAGAGCCACGTGAACTCAAATTATGAAGAAAAAAGAAACGCCAGAAAATGTAATTTCACACCTTCCTTCTGTAGCTTTCTCTTCTTTGTCAAAAGACTGAAAGGCTAAGGCCCTGTTCATATGAAGATGGTTTCGATCGTATCCGCAAACGTTTTGTATTGGATAGGCATTCCATCCACACGAAACTGAAGTTTTCAGTCACTGAAACCACAACTTTTTGAAACCAGGTCCTAGAGCACTTAATTTTGAGTACTCCACAGGATTCTCCCCAGAAATTTATAGTATCCTGGTGCGGCCCCCTCCCTGGAAGAAAGTCTCGCAGTAAAACGTCACAATAGACACAACTCCATGGGATTTCAAAGGAAAAACAACATGGTGCTGAAAAGTTGAGCACGTACCAGCAAACCCGACGGATTTTGGTAGATTTTACCAAAATTATCTGAGGAAAATAGAAAAAAAGTCCTAAATTTGAAAATGAGTGTAGTGGCGCTGAGCTAGCAGTATACTGCCGCAGCGCCATTGTTCCATTGTCTGGGGAGAACCCTGCTCCAGTTTCGTGTCTTCATCTGTATGGCCTAACCAGAACTTTTCTAAAACTATGATGTCATAGCCCTGCCTCTCTAACCTTTCACCTCAAAGCAAAACGCTGCTTCAGAACAACAGCAACAACAACAACAACAACTGTGGACTATAGAGTAGTGCTCGTGCTACAACGGCTATTGAGCTTATTGGAAACATTGAATCAAAATCTTCATCTACTTTGATTGCAATGAGAAACAACCAACCATAGTTAACGATATTTGGTACATGCTCTTGGATCTACCGCTGAGAGTTGTTGTTGTTCTTTATCTGTAGACTATGGTTTGTATACACCACACAAGCTTTATGCACATACTCCACATCTCTTCTCTGTTTTTCGCAAGAGCACTACAATGCCTCATACAGGCCTGGTGTTTGCAATACATCATTTTTGTTGGTTTCATGTGGACACAGATATTTCCTGAAACGACTGTTTTCAGAGTACTTTTTTGAAAAGGACAAAGAAAAAAATCAGATTGGAAAAGATGCAGTTTCGTGTGGACATGGCCTAAGTATCAATATAGATACAATTCTTTCATGCTGTTGACGGAAAGTGAAGCCGCTTTTCCAAGCTCATCCTGATCACGCCTGATGGAATCTGTTCAACAGTTGGTAATTGCAGCTGTCAATCAAGTATTTAACCACCTCATCTGTCTGAAAACAGCTGTGGTTGGACAAAAATCTGCTTCACATATTTTCTACATCCTCAACACTCATTCAACAAGTAGATACAGAAGTCTCATGTCCTCTCAGGTTACTTGAATTATAATTTTCTAAAAGGTAGTGGTAGAATTTTATCCATTGTCACGTAAATTCAGTATTTGTCTTCAGTTAAACTGTGATTATTCAGTCAGATATATGTGACGGTAAACTGAATCTCTGAAATTGAAATTGCAATTGTAAGGGAACCATATGTTTCATCTAAAAACTGACCTAAAATTATTATTAGAGCCTTTAGTGTGGAGCTCTGAAAGTTATACCAAAGATTATAATGTATTGGCTTGTAGAGATATGAACTGGATGCACTGACGACAATGGGCTGTGGTATTTATGTGACTAAGTAGTGAGTCACTCTGCTGGTCTCCCATGGTGAGGAAAACTAACACCACAGGGTCTTTGACAAAAGTGTCAGACTGTGACCCGATGGGATGAGAACTACTAAGAAGCAAGTTTTCGAGTCAAAGAAAATGACTCCGCGATAAAAGCTTGAATCGTTGTTTTCACCACTGGACACAGCTGTGAATTAACAGAAGGGAGTTTGATGATGAAATGATAGCATTTCTTCTACACGGATGAGTTTGATTATTAGTTTGTCTTGTGAAGGTATAAAGTTATTGTGATGTTATTAGTTTTGCTAAGTTGCTGTCTGTTGGTTTTGACTAAACTGTAACAGTTTGGACTTTGTTTGGACAATTCCAAACAGATCTTTAGTGCAGCTATTGCCAACACATACAGAAAACAAGAGGTGATTTGTGGTTTTACTGTGGCTGTTTTCAGTCTATAAACACAGCTAAGCTAACAGAGCTATAATGTAAACTATCAGCTGATGCAGAACGCACAAATTGTAAGACGCAGTGTTATTTTGACCGACTGTCAAAATAAGCAGCTGTGAGTTTTATTTTGAAGAAAAGTTGATGATGCCATAGAACAGGTGTATGTAATCAATGAGCTTTGTACTTTATTCACTGAGTGATACAGTCTGTGGATGTTGATTCATTAGCAGTTTTGAGGCTAAATGTGTTGTGGTACATGACTTCCCTCTGCTGGGATGATTTAGAATATCAATGCCAGATTTAATGATGGGGAACCACTTGTTAAAGTTGTTTTTTGAGAATTAAATTACATATGAGGTTTTTGTTAGAAATTAATTGTCTCAGTGGTTTCTTGATTAGCTGGATTAACTGTGAGGAGTTTCACCACTACCAATGCATGATTCACCGAAGAAAATTATATTTAAAAATGCACTTGGAGGAAACATGCTGTGTGGTTTGTCTAACATATTGGTTATAGTCTCTCTGTGGAGTTTTGTTTGTATGTAAAACAGGACAAAAAGTTGCCGCTGGTTTCACGCTGATGCGCAATTGCCAGTGTTATTACATAAACAGGTGTAGCAAGGCACCAGCAAAGCCATTTCCCTGGATAAACATCTGTACAAACAAGCTTGGATTTGAAATATTTAAAACTAAAATGACTCCGCATGCGTTTCAGACGGAAGCAAATGCCTTCAGCACATTTTTAAACCCTGAGGATACAGACCGTGAGCTGTGAAAAGAGGCAAAGAGTGTATACGTAACTGTCTGTTTACAATAAAAACCTACAGGGCTCTAATGTGTCAGGAAGCTTTTATTACTGCATAAGGCAGTCGTGTCAGTTTTACTTCTGAGCAGCGTTTCGTCATTTACGGTGCAAAATCAGAAATGCTTCCACATAGCTCAAAGCCTAATATTCAGTGCATTGAACAGGTCACACAGATACAGTGAGTTTTATAGATGGTCGCCGCCGGGTTACACACTGCTGCCTGTGTTGCATATGCATTGCACAGTTCAATTTAAACAGGGCATTACAGATCAAACATGATTTTTCTCACTTCCAAACAATTCATGGTAGAAGTCGAGCATTGTTGGGAGCAAAGCGTTACCAAGGTAAAGCATTACAGTAACAGATTACCAAGGTTATAATAGTTTTGGATTTTTCATTATAGTTTTGACTTTTTTCGCTCTATTTCAGTTAGTTTTAATCAGTTTTCAGAGCAGGTTTGCTAGTTTTTAGTAGTTTCGTTTTCTTCTAAATGCTAAGTTTTAGTATTAGTTTGAGTTTTTTCATATCTTTTATCTTCCTCGCCATTGTATTTTAGAGAAATTCCATATAGGACTGCTACTTTCTCCCAACTTCAGTCTCCATGTAGCCAGGTAGAGTCAGGACAGGAAGTTGACTCTAAACGACAGGTGACAGACCGTGAATTGCTGTAGGGTGTCGCTAACTAAAATTGCTCCACCGAAAAAAATATATTTCATATCAATCCAACATTATCAAAGACAAAAACAACATAATTTTGATACATTTGATTCAGTTACTTATCATTTTTTCTTTTGATTATAGTTTTTATTTATTTCAGTTAATTAAAAGGTTTTTTCGATTCTAGTCTTCATCATCTCGTTCTAGTTTTTGCCAACGATAATAACCTTGCGGATTACTTTTTGCTCTACTGCAGTAGTGTAAGACATTACTTATCAATTTTCTGTAATACTTTACTTGGTACATGTACAATAGCGCTTGAGTTACAACACACTTTTCACCCATAATTTAATTGCTCAAGTGAAAAAACAAAAAACAAAACAAAAGCTATCTGTCTACATGTATTTTGGGGGCAAATGTATGCATCTCAAATGGGGGTGTGGTCACCAATCCCCCCCTCATCTCAGAGACCCCCCCCCACACACACACACACACACACCGCAATATTATAAGGCCGGGGTCCTCAATTAGCGGACCGCGCTACACCTCGCTGCGGACCCAGGGGAAATGGCACTTTTCAACAAAAAAACGGAACTTTTTTAAACATATAATATTTGTATTAATCGCCGATCTATCGCTATGCGCTACTATTCTATCGCTAAATTATGTTTCATTTTTAGTTAAATATTCCCACTTCTGTTGTATTCAATCACTACATGCCAAGTGTGTGTGAGAAAGTGTGTGCTTCGGGAGACAGCGCTGATTGGCTGTTGCCTGGGGGACAGGATATTATAGGCTGTCATCTCTATGACGACGATGCGCTGATTAGCTGAGAGAACATGCAGTAGTGTTTTACAGTTACAAAATGTACTGTCAATAGTCGTGTGCACCTTAATGACATCTTGTCAATTATTTAGTGTACATGTGTAAACACTGTACTTGCACGTTTTGTTTGTGTATTTTTATTTTAAGTCAAGAAAATGTTTTGTTAATTTATTTTTATTTAAACAGAATGTGCAATGTATTTTTGTTTTGACAAAAGAAAACCACCTTTACCACCTTCGACCTGCCTTGAACTTGACCGACATTAATAAATGGACCAATGCTTGTATGAAAAAAACAATTGTGGACCTTCAAGATTTGTATTTGAGGACCCCTGTTATAAGGTAATTAATTACTTGTAGTAACAAGTAATATGTAATGAATTACAGTTTGGAAGTAACTTTCACAACACTGAGTCTGAGCCCTAATGCTTTCTGGTTATTGTCCTGTTTCTCCTTCTTTTCATGTTTTTAGACGACTTGTCGAATCACCTATACGAGTCTAAATGTCAATAAACGTTACAAGAAATCCCCGTCTTGACTGCTCACATATTGAATGAACACCGTACACAAGTTGTAGCAGCCCGGAGGCTTGTGTTCGACCTGTCAGAGGAGCAACGTCTTGCTTGATAGTTCCTGGGTGAATGGAAAGCACTTTCCTTGAAGTGGGGTCATTTCGGAGGGCAGGAACTACAGCGCAGGCACTAAATTTAGATGATGGTTCCTCCAGTCAAAATGCAGATGAAGTTCCTGGGCTCCTCAACAGTTTCCTGGCTTCCTGAAAACGGTCTGTGAAAATGTCATTATTGCTCCCATTTGCTAACTGGCTCGTCTTCTTCTCTAGCTGGCCATGACTCACCCAAGTCACCACCTCAACTTCGGCATGAATCCGGATCACGCCCGTAACTCTCTCTCCAACTGCGGCATCCGACAACCTAAGTACGGGGATAGAAAAGTGCACCACATGTACATGAGGAAAAAAGGTGAGTCATCCCTGTGAAACCTGCTCTTTCCTTGACTTTTCTGTCCGTCAGATGCCATTCACCACTGACTCGCCTTTGCACCCCTGGGATTCTTTTTCTAGGAATCAACACATTGATTAACATCATGTCTCGCCTGGGCCAGGATGACCCCTCCCCTTCCAGGTAGGCTGCCTGTGGGCTCATATCAGTTCATGCTATCACTGACCACAGGAGCAATCAAAGGGACAAATTTAGTGATTAATATACCCGGCAGGCCTGCTGACAGGAAAATTAACTTTAACTGTGAAGGGAAGGGATATCTCAGGGGAAATGAAATGAGCTAATTTTAAAGGCAAAGACTGCTTCTTATTAAATGTGAGCTGCTATTACTCTCAGCACTCATTGTATGTGTCTATGTACCTGTGTTTACACTAAGTCCGTCTCGCTGATTTCTTCCCTTGCCCCCACGTCTCCACCTTTCCTCCCTTTCTGTAGGATCAATCACAATGAGAGACTGGAGTTCCTGGGTGATGCCGTCGTCGAGTTCCTCACCAGGTGAGACGGCGCATCTTTGATAGACGCGGCCGCTAATTGAAGCTGACTTCAACGCTATCTACCTCTGTGTTTTTTTTTTTCTTCCTCTCTAACCATTTCACTCCATTCCTCTTTCCCTCCCATTGTCTACATCTATCTGGGTCTGTCACAACTATCTGCTTCATACTTCTCGACTTATCCAAGACAGTGATTTACTGGTAATTGGAACTCGGATGTAATTTTTTTCCCCATGCTAGCCCCTTTTAACGGCCTGATATTCTCCATGACAACTTGCAATTAGCTGTGTGGAATTGCTGTCTGGAATGCTGACTGTGTTATTGACTCCCAGGTGAGTGAGCACGTTGCTGCCCGGCACTTACCTAAGCACAGTGCTAATTATATGGAGCTATTATTAATCTCATACGCTACCCACCTTGCTAGCTGCCCACCTACCGGCTGCATATCTATCACTTCCTCTGAGTTGAAATTACTACTAGAAAAAAATAAGAAATGGATTTTGTCTCTTAGTGCAGCGGTTACTCACATACATACACTTCTTGCAAAAAGGAAGAACAGAATTGTGTTCCACTTCCATTTGACCGACTGAATAACTTTTACTACCGAAATCTAATTCGTAACTCTTGATGCTAACATTTCCACAACACTGAACAGTCAGGAGCAGGATTAAACCTTAATAGGAACCGACACTGGGGTACACAGGACACTGCTTCTTATTCTTATGCAGCAGGAACAGTGTTACAAAGAAGGTGGTTAGCCTCTGTTTCTCTGGTTATCTCTGGGCATGTTTTGCCACTTTCTCCCTCTCCCTCTGCCTCCCTTCTTTGATTGTTAGCGTCTGACGAGACATGCTTGGCCTACGCTCTGGCCCTCTGAATTATTTATCAGCCTCTTGTCCAGTTAAATGGGTACAGCGGATCCAGCCAACTGCCTTGTGCACCACCACTGCGTGCTGCCCTTGGAGGCTATCTGTGCCTCTGCTGGCCAGCTAGCAGAATATTTTGCACATTTGAGTAGCCCCAACACAGGGAGTTAGTGTTGAACAGAAAGGAAGTGTGGGGGGGGGGGTCACGAGAAGTGTTTTTTTTTTTTTTTATTCAGCAGATGATGTAAAAACGAAAGTCCGCTTGCAATATTTGTGATTCTCCTTCATGGAAAGTCACTGTCATAAGAAATAGCAGTAATGTTTAGGTAAGCTATGAAATTAATGATTATATGTTAACCTTAACCCATAAAAACCCAGTGCTACTTATGTGACAGTTCTCAAATAAGTTTTCTCTAAATTGAATCTTTCTTAAGTGATTATCTCCATTTATTAATATTATCTCCTCCATTTTGCATTTTTTTCAGAATTTAATTTACTGATCATGTACTTTAATCACCTTGCTGAAATTACTTTTGAGGAAAACTTCAGAAAAATGGACTTTCACTAAAATATATCATTAAGTGAACATAAACCAAGTTTCTCTATCCTGTGTTCTTGATCAAACTCAATGGGTTTTACTGGTGAATCAATGTTGTAGAAGATAATGGTGTTTCCAGGTTCATTACAGAGCATCTGAACGTCCAAATGGGTCATATCTGATGACCATGAAAAGACGACAAACTGTATTTTACACCAGTTATTCACATGTGTTGATAGGATTAGTGGATCAACAGTGATTTACTGTTTTATATCAGTGAATGATTTGGGTCACTGGTGGATATTTGACTCTTAATGGGTTAAGTAAAGGGAAAGAACTAAACTGCAGCTGGAAATTACAGATTCAGCTCTAACAGGGCAGTGTATTTCAAGAAGTCAGTGTAGAAGCGTAGGCTGAACAGCCAGGTCATAACAGAATTTAGGACATGTGTAAGATCCTACCATTGGATAATCATTACGGAGATTATTAACATTTCAACTGGTAACAAGTTATTTAACCCTGGTGATGAGCAAACACATCAGAGGACGTGACCTGCAGTCATGGAAGATTTAACTCTGTGTCTGAAGAGTCAGATTATTGGCCTGCATCGGCCAAAGGTAACCAAAGCCTTTTTCACACTCTACGAGAATAGACACATTTCTCCTCGCTCCAGTTTTGGTCTTCTTGCAGCCTGTTCTCGACACACTGTCCAAGCAAATCTTTCTTCTCATGCAGTGTGTGAGAACTGTTGCAGGATTGGTCAGGTACTTGAAGTAGGTGTGGTTAATGCAGAAAAGCGGAGGAACCCCCAGAAGTTCGGCACTTGAAGTATGCAATGTCTTAGCCAGAACGAACTTTGTTGTTGTTTTTTCCACCTCGAGAAGACGAACAAATGTCTCTATTCTCACTGAGTATGGAGCAGGGTTATTATATGTAAGATGTAAACCTGCTAAAATCAGGTTAAAACCTGTCAAATGTATTAATAAAAAATGGAAGGACAATGGAAACATTGTGAAAACGAATTACAAAATATTTCAGATATTACCAGAAAATTGTGATTATAATCACTTATTTCTGTCCATTGTTCAGCCTTATGATACATTCTTGTATTTAGTACAGCACCACTTCACAAGTTTGACTTTTTTTTTTTTTTTTACATAAAACAAATGTTGACCACAAAGAAAACTGTTTATGCACTGATTTATCCTCTTCCCTTTTTATTACTGCCTTCACTCTGTCAGGGTTCTGCTCTGTATATCTAGAACTTAATATTTACAGTACGCCTCACTTTGAAAGTTCCATACCAGGTCTTACTGGATCTCCCCCCCCAAAAGATGTTCTCGGTCTGGATCTGGATCCTAGCTGTTCAACATAGGACACTTTTAACATTTTTTATCAGTTTCTTGCTGAACCACAAGACGATCCAGAATTTCAGGCATATTGTCATGTGTAAATCTACTATATTTAATAGACTCTCTGTCTGTCTGTCTGTCTGTCTGTCTGTCTTTCTTCATTCATTCATTCATTCATCCCAACCAGGGACATTCTGGTGTTCCAGCAGCAACAGTAGAAACATTCATTCATTTATTCATTCATTTTCTATACCCGTTTTATCCTCACTAGGGTCACGGGGGTCGCATGGAGCCTATCCCAGCTACTTAGG
>JAQQZY010000014.1:8396857-8414752 GCA_030068375.1 Ostorhinchus rueppellii | reverse complement strand
CAGGGCATATGGAACATTAAAAAAGTACGACTGTTGGATGGGAGTCACAATAAGCTTGGCGGAGGTCTGCGCTGTCCAAGTGCTTTTCTAGTTTATGTCTTTGTTTTAGAGCAAAAAACAACATTAAATTATGAAAATATTTACATTCACAAACTATTTTTTTATTTAAAAAAAAAAACTGAATAACCGGGGGGAAAAAAGTGCAATTTTAACAATATTCTGCCTCAACTTATCCTTTCTACATGTGCATTACAAATTGGATCTACACAAGGACAAAACATTTAGTGATATAATAATAGTTTGGGTTATTCACATCTTTTTTGTTGGGAAATTTTGTAAATGTAAGTATTTTCAGAATCTAATATAATGTTTTTGTTTTTTTTTTGCAATTATTTATAGGTTATTGTGCTGTTATTATCCTACCCCCCAAAATAGAGTTTGATTTTGTTTTTTTCTTTATTAACATTCTACCAGCAAAACTATTGGTTAAATTCATACCAAATTGGGTTTGTAGACTGCCAGTGACCAGAATAAATGTGGTTATATTTTGGGTCAAAGTTCAAATTTTTTTAATGAATTTTTTTATTTTCTGTTTTTCTCCCCTTTACTTATAAAGGGTGACGTTTCAAATGTCTATAAAACATCAATTTTGTTACTACAAACTTTCCACATGTATATAGAGACAATTGATGCACTGACATCAGCACATGCATAGACATGATGACATCAGCTGGATTGATGCCAAAATGAGCTACAATACGTGTGAGGGGCGGGGTTTGTTGTACCTGGCACCACTTGTTTAACTTTAGGTCACATTGTGGTGCATACAGAGCCTGAACTGAAATGAGTTCAACATCCTTGACTGTGAATATCTTCCGTGTAGTTTTTGCACTCTGTAAATTCATTCCATGGGTGGGGTTGGACTGTTTGGTGAGCCGGTTTTGGCCCACAGACCATCTGTTTGACACCTGTGCTACAATAAAAATAGAAACTCGGAGGTATTTTCTTTTAATCACAGCCGCACATGTAACAACATTCTCCTCCTTAGTATCCCACTTGTCTGTTATTTATGTCTTCCTAACGAGATAACATTAAGGGCATCAGTATTTTGTCGAAACCTGCACGTGATGAAGAATACAATGAGAAGTGAACACAGGATTTGCATGTATAGTCGTACGGCATGGCGCCTGAAAATGATGCCTTGTGGGGAAGAAAACCCAAGATTGTCTCTCCAAGAAGTCAAAGTATGGAATGTTTCCATATATAGACTCTTAGAATAAATAAACTTTCTCAGTATGTGGTATTTTTTTCACTTTCTGCTCTTCCTCGCTCACTGAACAGCTCTGTGTGAGAGATAAAACTCTGGGCAAAGCGCACTAGTGCTGTCAACAAATATTCTAAATTTAATAATATCTTCACATTGTAAACAAAAACAGGCATTCAATTATTCAAATTAATATCGGGTTGTGTAGCACTGCTGCAACCCCAGGTCTCACAAGATGTCATGTGGGTTTGGGCCACCGCAGTGTGCAAAGCATGATGGACAGGACTCACACGGTGATACTTTGTGTGGTTTAAAATAAAGTGTAGGTCAAGCTTAAGCTGAATAATTCAATATCAGCCCCACAGTAATGATGGCAGAGTTCACAGCCTAACGTAGTCACAGAGACGGATTTTCACTCCATGTGACCTAAAAGGCTCCATTTGGGAATAGTTAGGGACCGTGGGATAAAGTTGTACGCAAGCTAGGCTCAGACAAATAATTGTTTTTGGTGGATATTACACTAAACTGACAAAGTGTGGACTGTCAAATATCAGAGTGGAAGGTTCTTTACATTCTGCAGCGGTACATGTTTCAACAGCCGTTTATTGCAGCTAATTCACTGACATACACCCATAGATATAACAGACATACTGTAATCACAGCAAAGCTTATCTGTTATTTATGTATTTATTTTTATATTGGGGGTGGCTATGGCTCAGGTGGTAGAACAATATCCGAAAGGTTGGCGGTTTGAATCCCGCTCTCTGCAGGTCAGCCGTTGTGTCCTTGGGCAAGGCACTTCATCCTCCTTGCCTCCAGTGCCACCCACACTAGTGTATGAATGCGTATGAATGTTTGGTGGTGGTCGGAGGGGCCGTAGGCGCGAAATGGCAGCCACGCTCCCGTCAGTCTGCCCCAGGGCAGCTGTGGCTGCAAATGTAGTTTACCACCACTAGAGGAAGAATGCGAGAGCGAATGAATAATGGACCAATAATGTAAAGCGCTTTGGGTGACTTTAAAAGCGCTATAAAAATGTAATCCATTATTATTATTATTGTTATTATTTTTATTTATTTATTTATTTCAAATATGCAACAAGACAAGTGAAGACAAAAATCATATACATGTACATAACTTCATTTGCACATTCGAAAAGGAGTGGGAGGAAGTAGAGCTATTCAATATTAAGTTAAAGTTAGTGCTGTCAAAACGATTAAGATTTTGAAGATTTTTTTAAGGGTTAAGATTTTTAATCAGATTAATCACAGGGTTGCTGTGGATTAATTTAGATTATTTACAACTAAATGTACGTTATTTTTAATCCATATTCATTGTTGGGCTCCTCGATTATTTTGGTCAACATTGAAATCACGATTATGCGAACAATTAATTTTCAGTTTCACAATCCATTTATTCAGTATTTTTCTCCCTCTCAAAAAACACTATTGATTCTTTATGGAAAACATTCAAATTGAAAATACATTTTGGCTACAAACATGTACTTCACAGCTGTTTTGCAATGGAATGGAATGTATTGCAAATGCGTCTCTCAGAAGTTGTGTAAAGAAAAACAGAAAATAAATCATTTCAACTCAATTATACGAGTTTTGAGATCGTTTGACAAAATCGAAATTGTGATCAAAATTCGATTAATTGCACAGCTCCAATTCATCTTGTTTCAATTTGCATTAACAGACTCAAGAAAGAAAGGAATATTTATGCATTTAACATGTTTACTGAACACCTTCGACAGTTTCACCAAAACAACGTGAAACAACAGTTCCGTCTTGGTTTTTTTGTCGTCATATTTCCATTCAATATATTATTTCATGTCTTCAATATTTATGGGTTAGTTCTGCTGCCTGTCACTACCAGATCAACTGCCCATTTGCACATGACGATTACTCTACTTGGACAAACTGCCTGAAATGCGTTGGCAGAAACATTCAGAGTCAGTCTGAGCTGATGGATTAATTGCGTTAAAATTTTTAACCAGATTAATCATGATGATGGATTCATCCACATTCATTTTGACTGCTCTCCTTAAAATTCATGTCTATAGGTTTCCAGGGTTCTCCCCAGAAATGTATCGTATCCTGGCGCGCCCCCCTCCCCGGAAGAAAATCTCACGCTACAACCTCGCAATAGACGCAACCCCACGAGATTTTGAAGGAATAACAACATGACGCTGGAAAGTTGAGCACGTACCTGCAAACCTAATGGACTTCAGTAGATTTTAGCAAAATTATCGGGGGGAAATAGAAACAATAACACCCTAAATTTGAAAATGAGTTTAGCGGGGCTGAGCTAGCAGTATACTGGTGCAGCACTGTTGCTCCATCGTCTGGGGAGAACACTGGTTTTCAAATCCATAGTGTATAGGTTATGGTGTCTTTTGGACAAAATGCCCAAAAATGCACATTTGAATAGTTTGTACTAACCTAGTTTTTATGGATTTATTTCTTTCGAAGAATAATTGAATGTAAGTTTTGGCCACTTTTGACAGCACTCACTGACACGTACATGCAGATCTTCCAGCCTCTAACAGACCCAACAGTGACACACACCAGAAATAAAGCTTGTATTTCAGTTACATATTGCTTCTATGTCCTTCTCATAGACTTTTGCAAATGTGTCAGTGTATTAATGTATGTTTTCAGAAAATAACCGCTGAAACAGAATCAGGAAATAACGTTTTATCGTTATCAGTTTCAGTCCTTTTTTTCTCTCTACGATGCTTTCTCCATCATGTCTTTGTGCTCATTTGACCAATGCTCTCCTTCTGCTGAGTTTATTGAATGGGGAGGCGCAAAGTCTTATGTTATACATTTAAAAAGCATATATACAAGCACATAATACTGCACAGCTTGCCTCTCAATAGTAATAATAAGTGCATATATGAATATCACTGCTTTAGATTCCATTCAAGGACATCCATATAAGCACATTCAGAGTAATGACTCTATTTGGTGCTTCAGTGTCCTCACAGCAAGTGCACGATCACCTTTTACCGTCATTCTGTTTGAGAATTAACACAAATGATCAGAGAACCTCAGATAACACGAGAGGAACAAAGGCATCAAAGTGCTGCCATTTATACAGTTGCCGAGGTATTTAACTCTCAAGTAACCATTAACAAGCATAAAATCAAATATGAAATCCAGCGGGAACATGTGTAACTATGCCCAAAAGGGAAAAATGGATCCACCATGTTCTTTGTTCTGCTTTAAAGTGTTCCTTTGGCATTTAGGGTCCATTTGAAATGAAAGTAAACTCTGCAGTTTTGCCACAAAATTGAGGAAGTGGTAAATAAATGAAGAAATAAAAACCATGTTGAGCTACAAACAGGAAAAAAAAAAAAAGGATCATGAGGATGTCTTTCGTATAATTTAAGTCTGGAAAACCTCATGCATGTGTTATATACAACCTTCAAACTTCACACACAAATTAGGATACAAAGGGTTTTCATTCATTTGAGTAAAGAAAATTAATTAATTCAGATGATACAGGTGAAATTAAAGTAAGATTTCATGATCAATATGCAGTATTTAGAGAAGTATTCATTTTATTTTTATAGTTAAAGCAACAGTTGACAGACTAAAGCTACATTTACACGAAAACCATCTGATCAAAAGTGCAAAAGTGGTGTTTCGTTCTCACTTTTAACTCCGCATTTAGACGAGTGTTTCTGGGTGAAATCTGTGCAAATGGAAACGCAGAAGTGTGTGAAATGTCATATATATGGATGCAGTATACACACCAGATGGCTAGGTGGCAACACTCCCAGAGTGCCTGCCTAGAATCTGTTTACTTCTCTTCTACCTGTTCAAGCCTAGTGCACGAAATACAGTAAACAGAACAGTAGAAGTCCTCCCAGGTCCCATCCACAGCTCTCTAGGTCGCCTCCTCTGTATTGGTGCCTCAACAATTTGTAGAACATAGTTGATTCTTGGTCTCTGTTCTCTTCTACTCTCTATCAGGATTCTTATCAGTTGCTGAAAGGACTCTTGGACGTAAATGACAGCGGCTAGGGCAAGTTGAACGTCTGTCGCAGGGCTTGACATGTTGTTTACTTGTTTTCCGGTCCTGTTGCATGCTTGTCACGTCATTTCTATGTTACGAGAAACGCAGTTTATTGCTTTTCATCCTTTACACGGTGATGCAAGGGTGGAGCGTATTTAAGATTTCCACTCTGAAGGGTGGTTTCACTTTTTTGCGTTTTCAACCCCCCAAAACACTGTTACCATCTAAACGATATAGACATCCAATAAAATATTTTGCGTTTTTCAGCCCCGAGCGTTACCATGTGAAGTGTCCCTAAAGGTGTCATTTTGGAATAGGTACGAGGAATCTTTTGAGGGAAAATTACAATTCACAACCTGAATCATATTTTTCAGGGAGGTTGCAACTAGTTTTCCACTATGTTCTATGGTTTCTCAAGGCTTAAGCTGTCTGTGCTGGCTTTTTATTATTATTGCTTTTCTATATCATTGGGATTGAAGTTATCACAATATCAATAATAATAATAATGATGAACTTTATTTCAGAATGCACAGCTACCTCTCTGTGGCTTCTCAGCAACATTTTATGTCCGAAGTGGAGTAGGAAGAAGCCTAGCTCATATTGTTCTATCCTAATTTTACATGACTGACATGTACAGTCTGTAAGAGCCACTAAATTTCTGAAAAAGAGCTCAAGTTATAACATACCATTCTTACCTTTAACCTTAGAAAACAGAACAGCACAAAACAATATAGTTGGATTTCCTTCTTCAAACCCTTCCAATACCATCCTGGGATAACCTGCTGTTCCTCATCCTTATATTTCTTTAAAAAAAAAAGAAGTATCTTATGTATTCCTTTAAACACATGGATGTTTTTACTTTGCTATAAGTCATCTGTTCAACTCTTCCATATTTTAGCCCCTGTAATTGAAACGTACATCCATAAATTCATATAATATCTACATGAAAAAAATATACAAAGTCGTCCACATTATCATGTACCTACAGCTGCAGCGTTTCCATTAAATACCTAGACTGTTATGGTCTACTTTGGTCATCAGTCATGTTTTCATGCTTGTATAAGTCTAAAGCATCCTTAAAATAGGTTCACTTCACAGAGTTCAGAAGCCGGATATACAGCTGATTGACTTGCGACAGTTATTTGCCATTATTTCTTTAACAGCAGGAACACAGTGTTTTACGTCAATACTGCAGGTAAACACAGACTGAAACCAGACACTTTAGTTTGGACTGACAAAGTATAGCGATGTGGGTGCTTCAATGAAAATGGGTTTATTTCAGTACCTGGCACTTTGCCATCTTTTTTAGACCTTCATAATAAAAGCGAAATGTAGACATATTTCCCCCCAGGATGGCCCTGATTGTAAGAATTAACTTGCATTCTTACTTTGCCAGGTTAGCCGTAGCACCCGAGTTAAACCAAAAGAAGGACCAGTAGCTAGCTGGAGTGAGCAGAAAAATACTTACCTTATTTTTTCACTTCACAAAAACAAACAGCATGTCCCCCTTCTACAGATGCAATCAAATGGAGACCAACTACTTCACCTCAGACCCCTTTAAATAGGTCTGGTAGGAACCATCAAGTCTACATGAGGAGTGAAGTCAGTGCAGATCGTCCTAAATGCCGCAATAAATTACCCCGTTCACACCTATTTACAAATTAAACTTCCAGATTCACCTTTGTAGTTAGTAGAATGCTGTATTATTTCTGAAATATAACCCCTGTAAAACAGATTTAATCATTTCTTTTCCCTGTTGAACCTCCCCTCCCTCCGGGCTGCATGGTATTATCTGCACGTGGCTTGGACTCACATGGGCACACCTCTATGTGAGTGCCCCGCCCACTGACCTCAGGAAGAGAGAAGACAACGGATCAAACCGTAAACTGAGTACAAACTAAATAGGTACCGCCTTTAGCTGTACCAGCCACCTGTAACTTAAGTTAAATAACAAAATGAATGAAAGATTAAGCACAAATACTAAATGATTAAACTAAATAGGTGTGAGGTGGAGGGCATACACCTGTCGAGTAGGGGGGGGTGTCACTGCTGCTTCCTCGCACTAATAATGAGCTCAGATAAAAAAAGAAAAGATGTATATTATATATACTCTTGCTTTGATCCATCCCAAAATTAATGATTTTTATTGAAACATTGGGGCCAGAAATAGGACCAAAACTGGGACAGGAAATGCTCTCCAGATGTCAGTGCATTTGATCTGGAAAACATCACTTCAAATGCTCTTATATACGGCCATAAATAAAGACGTTATATTTGATGATCCTAGCGGTTTTTCTAATCTAATCATGCAGGTTTTTCTTGAATCGGCAGTCTCATTCCAGGTTTCGCGTGTAACCTATTGTGTCCACCCAAATTACATGCGGAATCTGCCAACAAATACACAAATAAATTGAGGATGATTTTGCAACATCGGTCATTTTTGTAAAACACTCCCTTGCATATTTCGTTTCCCAAATGTATCTGTAAGGGAATAAAAATATATTTTAAAAAATAGTAGTGCATAGTTTTCATGTCCTTTTTACCGTGTTACATGCAGATTTTTATATAAAAAGTTTATAAAAATGTGTTTTATCTGAAAAATTGTTTTTATTTTATAAAAATTGATCCAAAGTGCTTCCAAACTTGCTTCATAACATTCGTCTCTGGTTTGAATTTTTTGCCCCCATGTCCTGTTTTTAAGGACCAGTTTCATAGAAGCACCCATATATAGAATGAAACAAACTCACTCATAGATTAGGACTACATTCTCTAAAATACTGTAATAACACATATAAAAAAATCCATAAAATGGACATAAACAACATTTTTTTAATGATAATCAAGATGATCCCTCTGACACATTGATCATTTGACCAAATCAGATCATGAGAACATCTGGCCCTTGTTTGCCCAAATTAAATATCTATGAATGATGAGCAACCCCATGCTTAAAAATATGCAAGTCTTTACAGGAAAATATGTGGTTATTTTTATACTGACGGACATTGCTATTACTTTCCAGTCATCAATGTTCCACCTGATCCTTCAGTTCCGACAAAGTTCATCCACGGCTTAAAGCCTCTCTTAAGACCTTTGATTTGATGCAAATGAAAGCATGAAAGCAACATAAAATCACTGCTCATACCTCCCTCTTTGATTCCCTCGTCCATCTTCTTAAATACATTGGTGTTGCTGTATTCGAGCAGATCAAAAAAAAAAATCTGTTGATTATGGTGTGTTTCTCCTTCTGATGAGAAATGTGAACTTTTGACCATGGCTTGGAAACTTTTGGGTAGTTTGTGTATGATCCCAAAGCTGACCATAAACTAAGGTCACGTGTCATAAAATCCATTTAAAACCCTACAGTGAGGCAAGAAATCCTCTCAAATCCTGAATAATATCCGCATTTAGCACATCTTGATCTGAAAATGCTTGGAATAAGACCTATTTTGGAGTATCCAAATGAGAAATAATGCTTCCATGACATGAGCAAAATTGGCAATAACTTCAGGATGTTACATGTAGTCATCGGTCGACAGCTCGTACAAAATATTTGAGTGATTTTGATCTTCAGTGTGAAGGTTTTCAGACATTCAGAGTATGGATTGAAATACTATAGCTTTCCACCCTCCCCTGCTGAATCCTCCAGATGACTTGCTCTGTCATACGGAGCTGAGAGGAGACAGATGGACAGAGAGCAGAAAGCCACCCACCAGCCAAGCGGGATGATGGGTATGGCGGTGGAAAGTTGGGGGGAGGTGGGCCAACAAGAGGTGGACAGAGGGTGATAGAAATTTCTCCGGTCTGCAGAGCCACTCAGATCCTTCTGCCTTTCCAGCGTCTAAGAATGAGTCTTCACACAGCACATTACCAATCTAATGAGATGAGGTCCAACACTGAAGTCCTCCACATTTTTCCATATCGCACTCCGGAAGCTTTTGCCTCTCCTATTTGCCGGTATGCTATTCTATTCACACATGGGTGATCAGTCCTCTACCCTTCTTTTCATTCTGTAACAACAAGATTCTGGCTGGTGTCTCTCTTCGGCTCCGTCTTGTATTCTGCCTCTTTTCCTTTCCATTCTTTCCTCCTTCTAACACTCCAGGATGTCATTACCCCCACAGATGTTTCGCTCCAGTCCTCTTATGACAAGTCAAAACAAAAGCTCCGGAGGTACAATTCAGAATTGACTACCTAAAACAAAGCCTGCATGTAATTTCCACCTCGAGACCCAAGCCTGACAAACAGTGGCCCTATGTTTTTTCTTTCTTAACCTTCAGTCTTCATTATTCCCTAATTGGTGTGACATTCATGGGTGGAACACAACAGTTATTTCCATCCTCTTGTTTTTCTTTCAAAACATCACCTTTTTTGGGCCTAGTTCCCAAACATCAGGGCTCTTGCTGAGGATCGAAGCTAGCTCCATTGCACACAGAAGCCCAGAGGAAACAATAGATGCTAATTTGCTAATGACATTACTATGGCAGTTATTAAAGCATCAGCAGAGAAGCAGGGAGCAGCGTCTGCAGGGGAGCTGCACAGTATCTCTCAACCTGGACTCAACAGCAGGGCTATATTGCTCGGAAAAGATGTTGATGCCACTGTGCTGTCTTGAGGGAAGTGCTACTTCTGAGGAGCAATCACCATAATGATGATCTCACTCCTTGCCCATGGGCTTATCTTTGACTTTATTAACAGCACTCACAACACATGGACATACTCATATGCCACGTGTGACAAAGGTTGCTGTGACAACGGGGATCATCACCAAGGCACTGGGGTTGTTCCTTTTACTCGTAATGGCATTGCAGCCTTCTGCTACCCCATCATTTCTAAATGCAGAAAAAGTCGGGTGGTAGGAGGTTTTCTTGACTGACTCGACCACTGATAACGTATAAGGTTTGAATCTTAAAATCTTCCTTTTTTGTTGTTCAAGGTTCAGTCTGGATTATTTGAAGTGTGGTCTGCATATTTAGCACTGGCCCACTTTGTAGAAGCAGAAAGAAGTCCTAGCAAAGAAACTAAACAGATGTGCTGTGATGTATGGCAACAGCCACAAAAACACATTTTTGCTACCGTTAAATCAATACTTTTTTTTTTTACCCCTTTACCTTTTCATTAGACCCTGCAGACAAGGAACTAAAGCAGTTATGTCTCAGTCTTCAAAGCTATTTGACCTCTGACAAATTCGCAGTTTTATCTGGCAGAACATTAATTAGTTTGGTCATACACAATTCTCTTAACAAGTAAGATGAAATAATTAAGGATTATAACATATGTAATATTAAGAAATATAATTTAATTTAGAATTATATTTCTTTTGTGTTTTTGGTATTCTGGGTAATTCAAGGGACAGAAGTGGGGATAAGCAAAAATAAACTTTTGGTTTCAGATTATTCTTTTTTTTTCTTCTCGGTAGTGATTTTGACAAAAACTGTCTCTTGAAATAATCTTTGTTAGATATATTAATGCAACTGAAATAATAATAATTCATTCATTCGTTCATTCATTCAGTGATATTATTGTGTGACTTTTGAGTTAGTTTGGTTCACCAAAGTCATAAAAAGAACAAGATAACTGAAATGTAGTGTAGAAATGTAGCCAATTCTAATTTTCTTAATTTTTTAAGAAATCGATCTAATCAATCAGTTTAGTTTAATGAGCCATTCAACTGCATGTTCATCAAGATAGATTAATAGATGAGACTATGTGATAATAGGACTGTCTTTTGCTCAATTATATCCAGTTAAAATGTTCCAGATTACTTGGTACAAATAAAATCTAATGGAAATTAAAGTTGAGGCAGCATTAATACCTCGGCCAAGGCCTGCGAGGATTGCCTATGTTTATCTGTCATTCTGTACAGCTAACTCTGATCATCAGTTAATGAATTCATACAACTGAGGCAGCGGTACAGAATCCCTACATCACACATGAGGTAAAATTACAGTGTCACAGGAATGTGGTGGTGCTGTACAGGGCTATGTAAAGGCCTCAGTCACCTATTGGTAAGGGTTGTCTGATGGCAACATGAAGCAAAATATTGTAAATGCATCATCTACACATATATTGCATGATGATTGCTCATTTTTCCTGTCAGTACTTCTGTCTCCAAACTGGTGACATGCCAACTCATCTACCTTTGTATACTGCACCGATTATAGATGAGTACCCCATACAAACCCACTTCAAAACATTCACATTATCTCATTTAAATTGCTGGTGTTCATTCTAAATAGTTTTTTTTTTTTTTTTTTTCCCACAGAAGTCACCTGTAATTCAAGTTCTACCCGATAATCATGGTTTACTTTGATATTAATTTGGTCTCTCGGTACACCAGTAGAGTGTGCTACGCTTTCATGCTGACACAGGTGAAAGGCTGCCTGGCAAACGCCTCCACAAACTCTCTGTGTTGCTGCAGCGGTAACCTCTGTCTTTAACAGCCGTGACTTGAGCCATCTCTTTCTGCATAAACGCCGAGTCTTTTCATTCGCATTCCTTTTAAAAGAGCATCCAGTGGACATGACTCTACCCGAGATCGAGCATGCTTCTGTTTTCTTTCACGTGAAGCACAAACACGCACTCGATATCTCTTTTCACTCAGCCACTCTTTATCTCCTCAGCACTCAATGTCCTGTCCAATTCCCCTGTTGACACTTGTGTAGTTAGTATATTTTGTCCTTCGGGTATTTCGAATGTTTGAATGACTGTGTTCTCCTCTCGTTCTGTGTCCTTGGTGTGGTAATAGTTGAAAGAAAGTAGGCACTCACGCATTCACAAGCCGTTTCCATTCATAGTTGTACCCTTTTTCTGCCCCCACACTGAATTATTTGCTCCTCACCTCGGCCACAACACCCACAGCAGACCTCGCCGAAGAGCGGCATTAGTTTTGGGAAGATCACCTTGAGCATTCGCTGACAGACGCCTCTGTTTTGGACTTATGGCTGCTTTCATGTCCGTATCGATCAGTGATGCTATCTTATTGATTTCTCTGCTGCACTACTACGTTTGATGAATTGATTGGCAGCCTGTAGCAAGAGACCAATTTGTCAGAGACCACTGGACCCTGTCAGTGAAGAGCACCATTATGTCCCAATCATGGACGGCCCAACAATCCCAGGGGTGTATGGGTTGGAGTTATAGTGGTGTTGACTATTCACGGTTGGCTTGCGAGCCCTGAGTACGTGGAAGACTGAGCCAGCATCTAGATTCCCTGGTGGGTTTGAGCTGCGCTGATTGAAGCCCACCTTAAAACAGAGATCATTGCTGTTTGGAGCAAGTTGCCTCTCATTTGCTTTTAAATTCAATACTCATTATGGCTTGACATTCAAATAAACATGTTTGCATGTCGCTTTTCTCCCCTCCTTTTTTCTTTTAGCAGCACAAGAGCTCCATCCTCCAAATGGCTGTGATTCAGTTGCTGCACATGATGATTTGTTCCCCCAGTAATTATACCTTCCTTGTGCTGGGAAAGAGGGAGAGAGAGGGAGGGTGGTGGTGGTAGTGGTGGTGGGGGACCTGTTGTTATTCTTAAATCCCCCACTCGATGCTGGCTTAATCATTGTCTGCCTTGTCTTTAGAATGGCTGTAATTGAAACATTAGTTGTTCGGGTCTATATACAGCATGTGGGCGGCTCGTGTGCACCCTGTGCATGGATTTTAATCATAAGCCTCGATCACAAACCAATGCGACTTGTCCGTGCTTCGTTTTACCTTTTTCTTTTATTTTTCCCCCCTTGTTTTTCTTTTATGTTTTTGATACATCACTTTCATGTGTATTTTAAAGCAATTTGTGAGGCTGTAAAATCACTACATCAAAAGCATGATCCATAATCCATTAGCCAGTGCTATTGACTTTCCTTTAAGCGATGCCATCCTCCATAAAGTCCACTCCACGCGATGTTGTATTCTCCGGCAGGCTCCGTGTTGACTTGATACCTGCTATGTACTTAGTGCTTTTCAACTCCAGTCCCAGGCTAAGACACAACCAAAAGGAAGCATTTGCTCACACGTATTGACCACTTTCATGAATTTTTCATTGGCTGCTCAAGGCGATGGGTTGCCAGCTGGGTGGATTGAGAAGATGAGGCGCCCACTCCATGCTGCTGACCACACACAACCCCCCTGTGGGCTAGCGCCGCATTTTAAAGGCTTTATCTCCTTGAACCCTTTAAACACCTGAGTGATACTATACTTTAAAGGCCCTCAACACATTACTATTACTACCTATGACTTCCTCAGCATCAAACCTCAGGCCCAAAACTGCTTTAGACTGGCGTTGTCCTTGGCAACAACTGTAAAGCTACAGCTCTCGCTCTTTCTTTGCATCAGTCTCTGTTAGTCTTTGTCTCTCTACCATTCGATCGTACCAGTGGTATAATTTAACTTAAGTACATTTGCTAAGGACTGTACTTAAAGCTGCAGGAGGTGAAATCAGGGAGAACATCACAAAATGTAATAATACACATCTTCCTCCTGCAGCTCTCTCCTCTTAATCCAAATCAAAAAGCTAAATATAAAGCTAGATGACCTGATGTCATTCCATGCTGCTGTGACAAAACGAAGCTACTTCTCTAAGCTTCACTGTCGAGACATGGAGTAGAGAAGCAGAATCTGACAATCGCTATTTACTACCAGCCTAAAAATGTCTGTAATTAAACAAAATCTACATCATGGAATAGATACTGACTTGCACTCTAGGATTTACATTTTAAGGAGTGAGATTTTGCTTTTTTTATGGAATTATACATTTTAAAACATTTCCCTGTGGTCTACATTAACTGTAAATTGTATTTTAGAGTCTGAATTATTCATTCATTCAACTCCACAGGTCCATCTTCAGCCCTATTTCTGACTAATGACACCAGAAAGGTGGTTTTGAGCGCTGGCCCTTTAAATGCAAATGAGCCATTTCAGGCCAGGCCCCCTTCAGGTTGTTTGATGTGCTGCTCTGTCCCGTTCAACCAACAAGTGAACATTTTAGGTCTTTGGCTTTAAGTTTTGACAAATTTTCAGTTTTTACAACTGCTGCTGATAAACAATTATGTCGTACTTGGAGAAATGTTCGTTGGAAGTCTTGATCATATATGATGAAATGCTGTAATGTAACTAGTTATAGACGTAACAAATTAAGCAGGAATTAAAATGAGTTGTAGAAATCCACTTGATTTTTACCAAAATGAATATAATGATAGCTTTGCAGCACCTGGAGGGTTTAAATTCAAACATTTTGAACTATTAGGGTCTAAATACACAAATAAATGAACCAAAGACTAATAAAAGTGGGTTTAGCAAAATATGATCCCTTTAATGTTGCTTCATACATCCAATTCATTAGCTTTCTGAGTCAAATATTGTACTTTTTAGCTCATATGATAGAATGCTTGAATGACGTGATGTACTCATAGACTGCATATGATTAGTGGGAGGAGCCATCACATCTCCCAATGGTTTCCAAACTACTGCTTTGAAGCCACTACTTTGCCATTTGTCTGTAGCCATGTTGGCTTTTCGGAGCCAGAAGTAGCCATATTTAGACAAAAGGGCTGAACTCTTGGACCCTGAGGGGTCAGAGATGAGCTGTCTTTCAAGAAACCAAAAGTTTGATTAAACAAACTCGAACTCCAAATTGGCTGTCATAGAGACCTGTCAATCAAAATCCCACATGGCAGATATTTGCGATTTGACCTGAGATCTAATTGGTAGAGGGGAAAAAAAATAAATAAAGATAGACTACCATGCTTCTTAGAGGGTCCACATAAAAGAGATGAAACCTGACTTGATATTTTTAGAGAGAAGTTCAATGTGAGTCTTTGGGAGCCAGGGCCTTTTGGAGCCAATTAAAGCCAATCTGGTGGTATTACACTTTTAAAATACTTCTGTACCTGCTTCATTTTTTTAGCCAAGGTCATTACCCCTTTAGATGCGCTAGTGCATTATTAATCCTCCCACTTGTGGATAGACACATAATATATTCTATAGTAACATTTAGATCTCATGTTGATCATTATACACATATAGCAGAAGGGAGGAGAATGCTGACTGAAACATCATCCAATGATATAGTTTACTGGAGCCAGAATCTCATACCTGTGTACAGAAAATTGCAGAAGAAAACAAAACAAAACTAGAGCAGATAACAAATAACCAACATCCCTCAGGCTTAAAAATAAAATTCCATTGTGGCCAATGACAACCATCAGATCTGGGAAACACTGTTTATTTTTGACTCGCTCTGTATTGATTGTACATTAATTTGGCCAAGGTGTTTTCCAAAATTGCTCGCTGCACAGAAGCCCTAGAATGACACAGAGAAAACACTGTTAAAAGATGTGAGTACTTCATCCACCTTCAGATCTCACTGCACGGACACTGAGATTTTTTTTTTGTTTTTTTTTGTCACCACATATGGGGAGGAATAAAAGCAAAAGCAATACTGTCCCTGTCATTGCGTCTCCACCGACAACTGTCAAAGTTGTGCACAAACCCTCCCTAAACTACCCTTCTTCTTCCACTCAAATCCACATCCCTGACCCCCCACCTAACTCCCTTGTGGGTGGTCGATATACAGACCTCTGTGCCTGAAAATGAGATGCTGAATCATTTGCTGTTCTTTCACCGCCCGCCAAATGGGCTGCTGATGGCGTCTTCAAACACAACACTGAAGAGCATGCTCCTGTCATGCAACCATCTGTCACATCTGCAGCAGAAGAATGAAAATGCAGTGTGTAATGTGAAATCAATCGGTGACATTCAGAAAGAACCACTGTCACAGATAATGGCTGCTGTATAAGACTGAAGTAAAGTCAAAATGTGTTTGTTTTTTTGTTTTTATTCTGCAGTGTATTACAGATGATAGTCAGTCTGTGTTGTTTGTAGCTCTAAAAACTCACTATATGCTAAATATCCAAATGTGTATGCAAGAGAGATAAAATACAATGGGTTAAACGGGTAGATTTTTATTTCTGGAGACTAAATTGGAGTTAAAGAAGGGTGGATATTCGACTTATTTCCGTAGGTAGTCTGGCTCACAGGATGTACTCTGCTGGAATAACCCTGTTATATCGCAGCTATTTATCATTTTTCCCCCTTCTGTTGTCTGCATGTTACTGCCATGAAAGTCCACCCCACCACATGAAAGCACTGCAATATCCGAGCTGTGACTACATTGTGAAAAAAGCAAGTTTGGACAATATTAATGTTCCGTTTACTTTTGTAAGGATTTTATCATGTTCATACCATGCTTTGCCTCCTCGTGTGCACATGTTCAAGTAAGACAGCTAGACCAAGACGATAAACATCCAAACAACCCATTTTGTGTTTGTATTAAAAAGAAAAATGTGCGCTTTGAATATAACACGCGTTACGATTCAGCGTACATGAAAAGAGGTGATGACACACATCCAGTTGGTAAAAGGTGTGCAGGATCCCAAAGAACAGTGAATACAAAGTGAGACTGGAGCCGCACAACCTGTGAGCTCCCAAAAACAGGGTTTATGTGGGTCAGTAAAAAGTATTTCAAGTCATTAAAGGCCTTAAATGGCATTAAAAGTATTAAATTCAATGTTTGGAGGGATTAAAAAATGAAATACACTTGATGGAAAAAAAAAAAAAGCATTGTTATTCATGATATTTTGATAAATGTTGTTTCAAATATTATTTATTAGATAGAACCAGTGTACAGGCCAGATGAGACTTATGCCTCATTTTTGTTTTACAGCGCCCCTGGAGGACGCAACAAAAAGAACTACAAACAGTCGGTTAATTAAATGGATAGAGGCCGTGAAGCAGGACAAATAAAGTGACTGAAAAACAAAACAAGCAAGATAGAGAATAAACAACAAGAAGTAAATCAACAAGTGAATAATTAAGCAAATACACGTTTAATAATTTTGATCGGAAGTATAGTGTGATGACTGACAGGCCGAACCCTTTTATTGTCTGTTGTTTATGGCCGATGCATGAAGTCACAACACCGGATGCGTGGAATGCAAGCCTGTGGGCGTGCTCATGCTGTGATGAAAGCGTGGAGGGAATATTAGCAAATGTCGGAAAACTGGGGTAATGCAGGTTTCAGCAGAAGTGACTGGAGGAGGAACTATTCAGACTGTGGTTAAAGCCTGTCGAAGGTAAACGAGGTCAAAAGGTCAAAAACTATATATAAACTGTATCTGCAGTGGGACATGAGGGTAAAATGTGTTTTAAATTAGATTTGCTGATACCTGCACATACCCTGAAGAAGATGTTTATTCACCACAGTGATGTTTCAGGCAGCCCTTCATCAGTCTGTGGCCGAAATACACAGATGTATAAAGTACTGCAGTAGAAGTATGAGTGCTAGATGAAAAAACTGACCTGAGTAAAAGCTGAAGTGTTCTTTAATCATCATACTTAAGTGTAAGTACTAAAGTATTCACATTTTTTTGTACTCAAGTATTGCAAGTAGAGGTATGTAAAATAAAAAAAAAAAATATTACTAAAGTACTGAAAGTAAAAGTCTAATTTAAAGTGTATACTAAAAGAAAGCAGTCCCAAGTTTCAGTATCTTTCTATATTTAATATTAAGGCCCAACTTGTTTGTGTGAAGCAGCAGTACAAGGAAATACAAG